>JAJJMA010285014.1:20829-32550 GCA_023529015.1 Papaver nudicaule | reverse complement strand
TTGTCAATCTTCGACGAAGAAGAGTTGGTGACATGGAACCGTTGTTTCGTTGTTTTTGTTCAACCTGTCTAAGGGTGATACGCCACAACAACATGATTGAGCGATCTGGGGGTGCAACCAGATCTGGGCGTGTTATCTAATCCTAATGAATGAACTTAGAAGAATCTCTGCTTAAAGTGTTTTCAATTTCTTAGTTGTTGAATTACTAAATTGTTAGTTAAACTTTTGTTCCCTAAATTCTATTTAGTTGGTTTGTACTCTCTCGTACATTCTACTTATTATTATGGTAGTGATGATTTTGTTATTTTGTCGTACATTCCACAAAATCATCATAATATTAACCAGAACCTTGACAATATCCTTCATGGGCATTGTTATTTTGTCTAGCCTCGAAGAGCTCAGTCCTCATCGGTATCCATTTGGGTCAGAGGTTTATCATGAACCCCCACTACCAATGCGCCTTGATCATCTACTTGCGATGCAGACATGACGTCAAATGAATGAACTCATTGATCGACCTCCCCCACGACGATTGCGGGGGGTTATGTTCCTGAATATCTTCCTGCCCCTTTCCTAAGATTTATCTCACATGAAGAACCCAGTCGTCGTCAGTATCCAGTAATTCCATTTGCTTCTGAGATTTATCATCAACCACCACCACCAATTCGCGAGGATGATCCACGTGTGATTCATCAACGTCATCTATATACACAACGTCAGGAAAAGTCCCACGATAACTGTTGTTGTATTGAATGTGATAGGGTTGTACGCATCAACATGATTCGCGGCCAAAAGATGGTAGATACGAAGGGACGACGCGTCTTTAATCCTTATGAATGAACTTATGTCAACCTTTCCCAACATGTTTTGTATTAGCTTTAGTTGTTGAATTGGGTTATTTTGTTAGTTAGACTTTTCTTCCCTAAATTCTATTAAGTTAATCTGGTATGGTACAGTTATATGATATTCAATTGGGGACGTTAGAGTTTTTCATTACGTTGGTAACCATTACAGAAAGGTTTTAAGGACTGAAAACTCTGCTAAAAAATCGTCAAAAAATAAGAAACAACCGTGAAGACAAAGAAGAAATCGTCAGGTTGTGCTAAGAAAACTTGACGATTTGTTGTTGCAATTTGAACCTACTCTGTCTGAGTTTCATACAAAATCGTTATAGTTTGAAGCAAAACTATGACGATTTACTGTGATTTAAAGTTGTGTCGTTTTGTTATATCATATTACCCTAACGCTTTGTTGATATACTGTCGTCACATATTACTGGCAAAACCTTAACGATTTGGTTCCCTGTCAGCTCAAACTGAAATTCATAATCAAACTAGCTACCATGTAGAATATAAGCGATCAAATTAAGCTTCAAATTAAAACATTTATACCTACAATCAAACCTTAGTAGTAGTATTTAAATGAAATACATACAGATACTAATTGTAAAATATGAAACACACCACTTTCTTAACAAAATGGAATAAACTCACAATAAAGGGTCATAGGTGTGTCTTAGCCTTAGCTTATGGTTGCATAATCTTCAAATCCTCCTTTGGAATCGATCTTCATATCCTGGTGGAGGTGGGAGTGGGCGAGACATGTAACCCAAGATGGGCATTTTGTCAACCATCTTCATCTGCGCAGCTATTACTCTGGAACGGTGTGCAGGATCATTAGGAAGAGGAACTCCTTCATATCCATATTTGTCGGAGCCTGCAACAAATATTCTTCCCTTATTGAGGATATCATACCCCTCCACTGCCTTGTCGATTCCCTGTGCTCCACACCCAGCTAAGACCGCCCAAGTTGGGTCATCAAAGATTTCTTTCCAACTGGGCAAAACCTCAAATGATTCATCCACATTTTTGACGATTGCGGGGAGGATCACGAGACAGGGTCCCAACATGGGTAACAAACAAATGTTGTTCATCCAATGCGTATCAATCATGCGTTCGACAAGTCTTTCATCTCGAGGTACAACAATTACAGTATGTTGTTTCCCTTCCACACCTACAATAAAAAAATTGTCAAGAAAAATTGTCATTCCCTCAACAGCTGATTCCCATCCATTAAATTCATTCCCTCCAGAGATCAACCAAGATGGATCCATGACATTAGGGTTTTCTTCATGCTCATCTTCATAACCGTCGTTCCCCTTTGGAGCTTGTTCACCAAATCCACTAGGTTTACCTCCATCTTTTGCATAACCACCACTACTTGTACCAATTTGTTGATTGCACATGGCCATATTGATCGATAGAGTATGAAGGATTGATTGAAACAAAAGATCAAGAGTTGTAAAATGAGGGTTTGTGCTGAAAATGAAGGAGAGTATAAATAGAGTCGGGTTTTTTTTGCTTTTAAAGGGAGAAATTAGGGTTGGGTTGTGATCCAACCACAATTAGGACGCTTTAAATACTTATGCCGTCATGGTTTTATACATATCCGTGACGAATTTAGGGGTTTGGAAGATTGAGACTCTAAAATCACACTGAAAAATTCTATTAAACTCGTCAAGAAAGGCATTAAGATCATGTCGATCTTAGGTGTTGGAAACGATTCATTCTGTCTGAATTTTGCCTAAACTCGTCAGGGTTGAACTTGATACCATGAAGAGCATCCCTTCGTTGGTCATCATGTTAGGCCCTGAAATTCATGACGATTTTGGTTATTACAAATATCCCACTTTGTCTGAGTTTTGCCAAAACTCGTCAGGGTTGTACTTGATACCATGAAGAGATTTTAAGCATCCCTCTAACAGTCGTCATTTTAGGCATTAAAAAGCATGACGATTTTTTGTTGTTTGAAATATCCCATTCTGTGTTAGTATAAAATCTACATAGAGACTTTATACCTAACAACCATGAAATTCTACGACAGACTACGGTTAGAACATATTACTTCAAGCCAAGATGATTACGAGATTAGACAGTATATATCGAGAGATGAATTCGTATGCAAATAAATGGGAAACATGTTTAAATAACTATTAAATTGCTAACTTCTGGTATTACAATACATGGGAATTATGTTCCAAATACCTGAGGATATACTAACCTAATCCCACTCACACGCCTTAGGCTACACAAAATTCCAACCCTTACAATGGCTCCCGAGCTCGCCTTATATAGGCGGAGTCGAAGGTGGATTACAACTAATAAGACAAACGACTCAATCGTGGTGGTGTCAGACTTTGTCGAGTTGAGGCGGTTGTCCCTCTTAATGCCTTTCGAGCAGTTCTGGATGTCCTCGTAGCTTTGTCTTCGGAATTACTTGACGAGGAGTTCGAGCTTTGGGTGTAGAGTCTTATTTTTCCCTTTCCAGGCTGTTTCCCAGTGTGGTGCACTTCTTCCCAAATATTCGATAATGAATACTCACTGATGTGCGAGATCCCTTCGAACTCGACATCCCGTTCCATAAGTTGATCTTCGCCATTATTCTTTAGCCTTAGTTCTGATGCGTGTCTTCGTGGTACTTTACCCTTCACAGTTTGCCTCTTTCCTTGTTCAAAGATCGAATATGTTTGAAGAAGGAAACTTCTGGTGCTTCACATTCCTCGACACGTGTCTAGTTTTTAATTTCCCAACTGACACACGCAGCCTTAAATACCTTTTCGAAACCGTCGCCCACTCCACCTTCCACTTGCTATGCCGGTCTCGGGTACACCTTATTTAAACTCATCTCCCCCCTTTCCTTGTAATTTTAATTCTTCTTTCAAAATTTCAGCCGCTTGCAAGTTTACTTTAGGCTTTTCCCATCTTCCGCCGTCGGGCTCTCTCTTGATTGTGTTTCATATCATACTAATCTTTGCGATTCTTTCTTTATCTGCTGTTACTACGTATTTCCTGATTTTTAATGACTTATTATCTTTTTTAATTTTTGCTGCTGCGCCCAGGCCCCTAAGAAGAATTCTTCCTCTGCAGACAACACTTTTCCGCGGAAGATGATTGATCCTCAGCTGCTTAGTTAGGAAAAAAGAGCAGAGATTTATGGGTTTAACATGAGACTTTTCCCTGTACTGGTTTTGAAAAGAGGTTTAGGCTGTCTCCTGAACTTCTTCTCGAAAATAACTGTCACAAGAAGCGGATTATAGTTTCCGGCGAGCTGTTGGGCGCCGATCTTCCTATCCCCCTGTATAATCCAAAGAACCCTTTGTTCTATGACATGTATTCCAAAATCGTCCCTACTTGTGGCATCATGCAGCTGAATGGTAATGTTATTCGATTGATTAGCGAATGGGTGGCTCATTCAGAGGGTAGAACTTACTATTACGATAAACTACCCAAGGATCCGAAGCATCCTCCGAGCTTCTGGACGGCTGATAATTTCTTTAAGCACTACAAGGTTAAAAAGAACTCACTCAAGGAGGCCGCTCCCTGGGGGGTAAGTCTTGTAAAGGTACCTAACGTGGAACATGTGCTGGATGACGTGGATCCCACCAGGTGTCCTACGAACAGGCTTCTTCGCCATTCTAGTGACGACGTATGGTTCTCGAAACCAATGTTTATCGAGGGTCCCATTCTCTATGGCTATTCTGACGAGGAAAAGAGGATCGAGCAAACAAGTTTCGAAGCCGGTCATTCTTTCGCCGTTGTTGAGTACCACAAGATACACTTCTCCGTAGATGAGCAAAAGAAATCCCAAGAGAGGATTATTGCTTATCAAGCGAGGGTATGCTCCTTTTCCCTTTAATGACCTTACCTTTATAAATGCCTTATTTACATTTCATTCTTTCGTAGATGGAGCAAGAGAGGCTGAAGAAATTGCAAAACCAAGGGCAGAATGATGACTGGTGACGATGGGATGATGAAGTGTTGTATTGGAGTTCCCGATCGTAAGCGAGTAGTCAGGTGATAAACACAACCTTCCTCAGCTATGCCATGGGCATGAATACCTGCCTCTGTTTAGAACCTGACAAATTGGCTACTTTTCAGCTGAGCGAGATGATTACTGGTGACGATGGGATGATGAAGTATTGTCTTGGAGATCCCAATCGTAAGAAAGTTGCTAATGTGTGTGTGTGTGTGTGTGTGTGTGTGTGTGTGTGTGTGTGTGAAGGGTGTGCTCAAAGCCGTTGCTTCGAAGAGGTACCCTACGAGGGCTACTGTCAAAGAAGTGGAAAGTTCTTCGAATGTTGTTGTCAAAGATGAAGAAACCGAGGATGACGAAGATGTCCAACCTTTGAAAAAGGCCAAGAAGGGTTCACTCCCCAAATATCCTCCATAGAGCTCGGAGCCCAGAACCTCTCGTAACAGTGCTGAGTTGACTGAAAAACCTATTGCCCCTTGTATACTCAATGCCTCTGCTGCTGAGTTTGATTCAAGCCTCCCTCATGCTGGCATGAACCTGGATGTGTATGGTTCGAACGATCATTTGGTTGGTGTTTCTTTATTAGGTCAACCTTCGATTTCTCCGAATGGCCCTTCGGCTCCCGTGAGCTTTTCGCATAGGTCTTATTCCGAAGAGGAGATTCAACAATTTATAGATCGGTTCGGTCTTGTCCTTTTGCCGAGGATATTTCTAATCACTTGAAGGCATATGCCAAGGATCCCTTGAATCGTCAGCTTGTTTCGTCTATTACTACCTTTATTTCACAAGCTTTTTCTGGCGTTTGGCAGACGAAGACCTTAGACTCGGAATGGACCAAGCATCAGGCATTTCTTGAAGCCGTAAGCAGTTGTGCGTTACAATGGCGTATATTTTTTACCTCTGTCATTTGCTTAGCAGCGCGTTTTTTGCTAGGGTATCACCATGAGATGTACTTGCTGAATTTGTCTAGGTCCCAAGGGAAAGAGATTGCTCGGCTTGACAAGGAGTTGGCGGATTTGCGCAAGGAGAAAGATGGTCTACCGTTGGAGCTTGGGAAGAGTAGGGGTAGAATTTTAGTTATCAATGCTTTGAATTTTCCTTTTCCTGTTTTACTGAAACATGACATTTTACCGCTTGTTGACAGGGGATGTGACAGATTTGGGAAAGCGGCTCGAAACCGTTGCTGGTGAATGAGATACTTTTTCTACTAACTTGAAGACTCAAAGCGAACTGGTTTCAAAGATGGAATTACAGTTGAAGAGTAAAGGTAATGAGCTTGAGTTGCCGAAGAAGAGTCATGATGACAGGGGAGAGGAAATCGATCTTCTAAACGGAAAGATTGCTTCACTAAGTCTACAGGCAGATGAAGAGTCCGAGAGAACGACTATGTTTAGTCGCAGGATTGTTCGTAGCCTTTTTAGGAAATTCAGAATGCAACCTCCATTTTACCGCAATGGTACTAAAGATCCTGATGCTTCCCTGGAGTCTGATAAGGAGTTGATTCCTTGTGAGGAGGTTCAAGCTGTGATAGAACGAATGCTAGAAGAGAAAGTTGGGGTTGAAAAGATTGAGGAAGGAGTTAGTGAAGAGGATGTTGCAGATGATAGTAAAAATTAAGATGCAGTCGAGGAGGATAAATTGGTGGAGGGATCTGGGGGTGGGAGGCCAATTGTAGAGGAAAAGGTGGTGGATGTACCTATGACAGAGGGCCAGAAGCAAAATGAAGAGAGTGGCTTGTTGAAAAATGAGGAAAATCAAAGTGAGAAGGTTGAAATCGAGAAGCCGACTAAGGAATTTTTGAACAATTATGTCGAGACTTCTGACAATGGAGGTGGGAAAGGTACTGAATTTATTGATCAGGTTATATTGTAGGATGCCGAAGATATCCCTAAAATAGATGATGCCGAGGTTAAGAAGATCGTTGAAGATACCGTCTAGAAGATGTTACATTCCTTCTGCTGTCTTTTTTGTACTTTCCTCTTTTCTTGCCCCTGTCAGAGAAGGTTTGAATTTCTTGTTGTTGTGTTTCTTTGTCTCCTTGTAAATTGTGTATTGTTGAGCATTTTGCTTCTTTTTTCATGATGGAACTGTTTGTTCATAACTTACTTTTCTTTGGTATATACTTTGTCGAACGATTTATGATTAGGCACGAAGTTTATCTTCCGAGTTCTAGGTTCCTAAAGTTACTTAGAGTATAACTCCGGGGCTTACTTCGATGTGAGAGATACTAAACCAAGCTAATGAGGGCTTACGGATCACCCTTCCCAAAGGCTTTGAGCTACTTTCCTGGTTTAAAGCAAACGGTGGCTATCGAGGCCGTAGGTACCCGTTTTTCCTCAGTACATCAGGTGGGTAACGAAGATACTATGTATCTTCCGAGGGGGCATGGAGGTGCCCTAATAACCCATTTAGCCTAAGTAAAGTAGGAAACTTACGGTAGGTAGCTGCTATTCTGGGCCTCGATAATAAAGTAGCACGATAGGGGAGTGTCGGTCAAGGCTGGAGCTTAGACATGGTACTTTTGTCCTATCGCGGCCTAGAGTTCGACCCTTGTCCTTGATAGTTCCTCTTCGAAGTGTGTCTTGACACTTCGAAGGGGGTTCCCTCGGCTGTGTAACTTGCTTATTATTCTCGTGAATGTGAGCTAATTAACTGCCTCAGAGTTCCATCCGTCCTAAGGGCAGATGTAAATCCCATTTATCATCCCCTCGACGCCTCAAACGAGAGGTCCTCATGGTCGTTGCCTTTAGCTTATTTATCTTTAACGCAAAGGATCCTCCGCTAACGGGGTATCTTGTGGGTAGAAGACTGTGCCATGTAGCTCGTAGGGCCCTTACGACTACATGTGCATCATCTCAGTGCCTACTGCTTCAGGACTTTTTATTAATATTTGGTATCAGGGCCTTGGCGTCAAGGCCTTTATTAATTTAATTGCGTCAAGGCACTAGGGGAGACATGGCATCATGACTCGTTTGTTTATATGGCATTGAGGCCATTTGGAGATTTGCATATTCTGGTTGGATTTTGAGTTTGAGTCGGATATAGTATATCGAAATGTAAAATAATTCTTTATTCGAAGATCAATAACGAGGTACATTGTTTTTTATGAATAATACTTTCGTATATATTTTGCATTCCATGCATTTCCAAGCCCCGTGCCGTCTTTTTCATCGATCAACTTGTATGCGCCTTTACCTGCTACTTTTACTTTGAAAGGTCCCTCCCATGTTGGCTCTATTTTCCCTGCATTTCCCTTTTGGTAAGGTGGGATTTCTCGTAACACCAACTCACCTGGTCGAAATTCCCTTTAGATGACTTTTTTGTTGTATCCTCGGGCTAGCCCCTGTTGATAGTTGATGATGTGTTGCCGAGCGTCTTCTCTAGCTTCTTCGTGGTCATCTAGCTTTGCATATATTAAATCAGCTGTGAGTTTTGTTCCCATGACTTGTATTTATCTGTTGGTATCATTATTTCGGTAAGGAGCACTGCCTCTGTCCCGTATGTTAGATGAAACAGAGTCATTCCTGTTGCAGTCCTTCGGGATGTTCGAAATGCCCATAATACGTTGTGCAAATGTTCACACCATTGTTTTTTGTGGGGTAAGACTCTTTTTTTTTTCAAGTTATCTCCTATTGTTTTGTTTGTTGCCTCTGCCTGGTTGTTGCTTTGTGGATATATCGGAGTTGAAGTTCCTAATCTTACGTTGTATTGGTTTAGCAATTCTCTAACATCAACGCTTAAAAATTCTTGAGCATTATCCGAGACTATCTCGGCATGGACTCCGAATCGACAAAATATATTTTCCCAAAAGAAGGTGAACACATCTCGGCCTGTGTGACTTTTAAGAGCTTTAGCTTCGATTCATTTTGAGAAGTAATATGTTGCCACAATAATGTACTTCCTTTGTCCTATCCCTGGAATGTATGGGTCGACGATGTCTACCCCCCATTTGGCGAAAGTCCATGGGCTTAGTACTGAATTTAAGTTTGTTGCTGGCGCATTAATTCTCTTGGCGAATCTTTGGCAAGGATCGGACTTTCGAGATATGTCTTTTGCATCGACCTGCATGTATGGCCAATAATACCCTTGTGCCTTGGTTCTCTGAGCGAGGGACCTTGCCCCACTATGAGTTCCTGCTTCAACGCTGTGTAGCTCTGTCATTAATGCGACACCGTCTATTCGATGAACACATCTTAGCAGTGGACCCAAGAATGGCTATCAGTATAAAACTTCGTCTAAGATTCTATAATTTGCTGATCTACTTATTACTTTATGTGTTTCGAGCAAGTTGCTTGGCAATTCCTTGGTCTCTAAATATTTTCTTATTGGTGCCCTCCAATCTTCGACTTCATCTTGGATAGCCATTACGAGCTCCTCCCCCATGTCTGTTATAGACGATTTCTTTACTCTTCCTATCTCGACAGAGATGACGTCTTGGTCTGTCATTTTTGAGGCAATAAATGCCAGAGCGTCTTCATACCTGTTATCCTTCCTGCATATATGTCGAATTTTTAGATGCAGGATCTTTGCCATTAATCTTCTTGTTAATTTCTTGTACTTTGATAATAAATCGTTTGATTGGTAGCTGCCATCAAGCTGTCGTACTACGAGCTGAGAATTTGTAGTTATTCTCACCTCTTGAATTTCCATTTCTATCATATATTTTAAAGTGTGGATCATTGCCTCGTATTCTGTTTCGTTATTTGTTGCCTCGAATTCCAATCGAAGTGCATATATTGTTCTCTTTCCTTCTGGCGAAGTGAAGACTATTCCAACTCCTCGACCATCGTCGTTTACCGATCCATCAATGAATACTCCCAATGCCGAGGATGACATTGCTCCAGGAGATCTGGTGGTTCATCTTCGTCCTCGATTCCCAGTATTGGTTCTTCTTCGTAATCTTTTTCGATTGGGAATTCGGCTAAGAAGTCAGCTATGATTTATGATTTTAATATCGTTCGAATTTCGTTGACCACGTCATATTGACCTATTTGAGCATTCCACTTTGCAATTCTTCTGGCCGCATGCATGTTTTTAAGAAAACAGATTCAATTGGTGTTTTGGTTAGTACAATGATTTTATGATTCTGGAAATACGTCCGAAGCTTTTGTGTTGCTACCACTAACGCAAGTATGAGTTGCTCCAGCTTGGTGTAATTTTTCTCGGTCTGGAATAGTGTCCTGCTGATATAGTATACTGGTTTTTCTTCTCCTCTGGTGGTTACGAGCACTGCACTGATGGCATCTGAGTTGGCCGCAATGTATAGTCCCAAATCTTCATCTTTCTCCGAGCGCTGCAGAGCTGGTAAGCTTGCTAAGTAATTTTTGATTCCTTGGAATGCAGCTTCCCTCTCGTCTGTCCATACAAATTTTTCCCCTTTTTTCAGAATGCTAAAGAAATTTGTGCATCTATCCGAGGATCGAGCAATGAATCTACTAAGGGTTGCCAACCTTCCGTTTAGTGCTTGTACGTTTTTTATGGTTGTGGGCGATGACATTTCTCGGATTGCTTGCTGTAATTGGTAAAATCCCCATGGTGAGATTTTACCAATACACCCAATCTAACATACATATGATACATATAAACACAAGGATTTATTAGTGATTTGTGGTGGTATTATTACATGGATTTCCATGAGAACTTGGGGTACGTGTTCTTCATGTTCTTGAGTAGAGGAGAGTAGTAGAGAAGGAGATGAGGGTCGAGAGAGAAAGTAGTAGAGTCCATCCCTTTCTTTTAGGGTTACATAGCCTTTATATGAGACCTATTTGACGAATTTACTAAACTACCCTTAATGGGAATCCTATGTTAGAATTCTTCTATGTTGTATCCTTTCTTAGGTGAGGCTAAGTTACAACTGCCTTAGCTTGGCGCCACCTGACGAATGCGCTTCAACACTCAATACTTATTTGTCCTCTACCGCCGGCAAGCATGGTTGGCGACCTTAGTTTCTATCCCTCTAACTTCAGCGGACTAGCCTTCTACTGGATAAGGATTGCTAATGCGGATCCCACTGAGTCAACGAGTTAACTCTGACAACCTGACCGCTCTGATCTTCCCATAAATGTCCAACTACTTCTCAGCTTCCTGTCGGCGACGTATCCTTTATCCGCTGATCACAGTTCACCCTCCATTCTCTTCACGATACCCGCTGATGTAGTTTCAGCGGCTCTGTACGCTAATGTGATCCTTGGCATTCCACCCTCTGATCTCCTATGTATGGCGATAAACCTAAAACTTTTGTTGATGATTCTGTACTTCTCTATGATAGTCTTCTTACGTAGCCTCACCTCTAGGATGTTTTTATTTGTAGAAAGCATTTTCTACACTCACATTTTTCCCCTTTGCTTATGGATGGTTCGCAGATTAATCCTTAAGCAAAATCTTCTTGAAGCGTCATCTGGTGCAGGCGGAGTAATCAATAAAGTCTTCGAAGTAGCTTGGCGGGATCTATTCTTGATTTGGATAGCTTTCTTCGGCGAACTATCTTGAACGAATCTTCTGTCAGCGACGATGGCTCTGACATGGATTGGCGTGTGGTCTTCAATCGTGCTTGACTGACTCTGAGCTTTGGACTTCAATGCGCTGATGTAAACTTGAGCGGATCTTCTATCTTCAGCGGATGACCCTTGCTTGTGGAGAATACCGTTGTGCGAAAATCTATGGAGCTTTTGCTTCAATAGGATGACAAGGCTCGGCGACCATTAATGTGAATGAGGTTTTGGTTGTTTCCGCCGTCTCCAGTATATTTGTTGTCGAGCATTCATTGATGAAAATCTGTGAATCTTTCGGCGATCTTAGCTTGGGGTGAAGGCTTTATCTGCTTCTTCAACTGGAGGAGATATGAAAAGCTTTGCGGCCCAAGGTATACTTCGGCGATCTTCTTTATTGTTGTGGATCATGATCAGA
>JAJJMA010285014.1:7857-20729 GCA_023529015.1 Papaver nudicaule | reverse complement strand
AAGAGTACAACTTGCTTTTAAAATATATATACATATTTGCCCCTACTCTTGCGCGAGGTTCTGAAGCAACGACTCTAGATTCATCGACTTGTGGTTGACATGTCTGTTTTCCTGCTTTTATCGCTATGCCCGCTTTGTATTGATTTAAAATCCCTGTATTCGCCAAGCAATGTCCTGCAAATAAATCATATAGAAATCAAAAAGAAAATTTATTTTTTAGGTTCGTTAATATACTTTTTAGCTTTGTATTTCATATACATGGTTGCCCCTTTTTGCTTTGAAAAGTAAAGAACCGAGACTTTTGAAAGCAAACAAATCAAGACTTGTGCATTTTATATATGGCTTTGCCCCTGTTGGTCATGCTAGGAATCTTGTAAAATGCAATAGGAAAAAATAACTCGAAGTAGTTATGATATGCTAATATGATAACTTTGGTTAGTGATACTTAGTTCTCAGCGGTTAGATGACTATCGCTTGTTTATTGCTAAGTTCGGTGGGTAATATAAGATTGAACCGCTGCCCCAACGCGCATCAACTGGTAGTTACCAATTTCACATCGGCGAAAGCTCGTGGCTTTCAACGGGTATTTTGATGTAAAGTCGCCGATCCCTTTGAATGAAACTATAGTTGTTACTCAAATTCAAGATTTCATGCTCTAAAGCTAATCAACCAAGCAAATTTATAATTGAGAAATAACACAGTCGATGCAAATAGTAATGTGAATTTAGTGATCGTTCCCCTTCCATGGTTAGTAACCCATAAGAGAAGTGGAAATGCATTTATAATGACGCATGTATCGCAATTGAGCGTATAATGAAATGTTTGTAAAGTTTGTGATACTTAGCTTGTTTGTTCGACGTAAAGTAAATAGTTGGGCGGTTGCCCCTCGGTCAATTTGAAAGTATTTGATGTTACCATATCTATCAGTTGATATTCAACTTAATCCTGTGCAGGTCAGCGACATGTGTACCAAGCTTGAATTCTTTAGTGAACACCGTTTTAATCATCTCCTTCTCTTCTTAGAAAACGGTGATATTTGAAGTTCCTGTAGGTATGATTTTTTCAAGCAACTTGAAAGCAAAGTTAGTTTTTCCATTGTGTATGTTTAAAGTCATAGCGGGGTAATGCAAAGGTAATAACATAGGTAACATTTTTTGACTCATGATGAAGTTGAAGAGTACTATATAAATTCAAAGTTATAGTATGCTGAGGTGAAATTATTGAAAAGATTTTTGTTATGCCCCTGGATGGCTTGCTGTGCTATGTAAATGTTGGTGGCGACCTTTGCCGAATTCAATTGTTCGCCCCAAAATTTTTTGTGAGGAAGCATATGTCTTTCAAGCAATGCTTGAAAATAATGAGATGGAGAATCGTTTTGTCGCCGAAGAAGATGAATTCCTTGCAAATTCCTCTTGTTTTTAATCCTTTTGAGGATCATATACAATCTTTACTTTGCTTTTTCTTTTTACCGTCGGTATAATCAAATCCACTTGGTTTCAATGATGAGCTGACAATTATCTCGCTGACCACATCACAGCCTTCGTTATACATTGTTACTTGTGCCCGTCGGCGATCTATTATAAGTGGGGTGGTTAACCATGACAAGAGTTTTATATTTTTAAGCCATCACTTACAGATTAACAAGTAACACGTAAGGAGTTATAGTTCGATTGGCCAGACCCGCTGTTATTCAAAGCTATTATCATTGAAATCCAAAGTGTTTTGCAAGTAATTCAAAATTGACAGTAATTCACATGTGCCTCAAGCAATTTTAGCTGTGTCAGCGTATATTATTTTAAAGAATGTTGGCAATTTGCCTCGGCATACTTCAGAGAATATTGGCAATTTGCCTCAGCGTATAATTTTTCAACTTTGAAGACTTATGGCAATTTTGCCTCGGTAACTGGCTATTGAGCCTCAAGAATTTATGGCAGTTTTGCCTCGGTAACTGGCTATTGAGCCTTGAGGATATTTTTGGCAATTTTGCCTCAATAGGACCTTTTTGGTCAGGAGCAATTAGATCATATAGTGGGCGAAGCTCATTGGCTTATTCGTTTGGCGCTTTTTCACTGATTAGCATATAGTCGGCGAAGCTCATTGGCTTATTCATTCGACGCATTTTCACTGATTAACTCATATAGGCGGCGAAGCTCATTGGCTTATTCATTCGGCGGTTTTTCACTGATTAACTCATATAGGCGGCGAAGCTCATTGGCTTATTCATTCGGCGCTTTTTCACTGATTAGCTCATATAGTCGGAGAAGCTCATTGGCTTATTCATTCGGCGCTTTTTCACTAACTAACTCATATAGTCGGCGAAGCTCTCATTGGCTTATTCATTCGACGCTTTTTCACTTACGTGCTTTATCGTGTAGACGAACTGTTGAGTTTCTTATCTGTGTTCAAAGACAAAAATATATCAAAAATATATGGTAGAATGGCAATTATGCCCCATGGGTTAGCGATGATCACATAGTATTCAAGTAAATTACAAAAATTAAACCTGATTGAGATTTTGCCCCAGCTGCTCTCTTGGGTTGAGCAAGGTGGATTCCTAAGTATAATCATGGTTGCATTACACTGCGCGTCACAGCCATATGTAATCATTTGGTTTGATTTCAGCGGATTTTGAAAAACTTTGCATCTTAAACTTAGCAGCAGGATGCCATTTTGGAGATGTGAGACTATGCAGTCGCCCTGTCCTCACATCGCTGATCATTCTTTGCTCAAATAATTTTATAATGAACTATATCATTTGATTATAATGCTCCTTAGCACGTTTTGCATGTGATATGGTAGCGTGCTAAGTTGTGTCGTGGTGAAATTTTTAAATAATCTAAAGTATTTGGAAATTGTAGTATGTGACTTAGAATGTGAAATAAACTAAGAAATTCTAATTTATCGTGACAAATGTTATTACAGTAGAACCTCTATATAAGAATATCTTCGGGACTACGAAAAAATATTCTTTTATAGAAGACTATGGAGGTCTACCTTGGAAAACTCAATTTTTTTTGCTACACCTATACCTAGAAATATACATACGTATGCATGGGATTGGGAACACACAAATATGTACCTAAGTAATACAAATACTGATCAATCTTTGTTTAGCTGCACAAAACTCAACAATTGCTTACAAAACTGATAAGCAAAACTATATGAGTGAAGCTATTTGTACTCAATTGTGGAAGAGAAAACATCGAATCCACTATGAATCAAAAGGATCTTACAAAATGGTTACACAAATCGCTACATCTTAAATTTTAATGTACGACAAGACTTATACTATTTGTATTATAGTGTCAATTATTCTTATATGGAGGTAAGTTACTTAAGACGGGACCGGAAAAAATTATGACTTATTCCAATATGGAGTTTATTCTTAAATATAACTGGCCCAAGTCGGGACCAAAAATTTTTATTCTTATATGGAGGTTATTCCTATATAGAGTATTCCTATATAGAGGTTCTACTGTAGTATCTCTATTGAGTTTCTCTAATGTGCAAAAGGTGCGTCCGCCGAACATAATTTTGATTGTAATGTGGTATAACAATGCGCTAAGCTACAATGACCGGCGACATAAAAAAAAATTACTTTGAAATCCAATTCATATTTGAGAAAGATGAAACTTAAATGGTAGGAAATGCTTATCATTTATTTGAGTCGGCGGAAGAAGTATTCCAGTGCTTGGAGCCGAAGTTCAGCAATTCCCGGGTTCCCGCTCACATTTCGCCGTATAGCTTATTAAGTACATGGGATTTTCAATAATAAGTCAGAAATGTAGACTACTACATGACATGCTACAATGCCTTAACTCCAAACATCAAATTAGAAATATTTGTGCTACTAAGAATGATAACATATTAGATTAAACTGTGAAGTTCTCTCATGTTGATGTCACCGACGTTCCTGGATACGTATTGGCTAAAAGAAAACATTAAAAACCATACATATATTTGCGATTTCAACTACCAGGAAAGAGATGTGGCCTAATGACGACAAACAAAACTATCAAGTACTTGTGCTAAGTTAATCATTCTAGCAAGAAAATTTATAGACACTAATGTATAAGGTTCAGAAATCTCCCCTCTGTGTTGTACGCCCTCTATAACTTTGCTGATTACACTGCAGAATGACCTGTGAGCCTAATAATATGCTCAATGACCTGTGATCCTAAAATACGCAGTGAAATGTAGTAGAAATAAAGCATGTATGCGTCTAAATGAGCTATATAGATGGTAAGACAAACGTTGAGAATCCCAATAATGAAAGTCATATGAAAGATACCATGTAAAAATCATTTGAGGTACGCAAAGAGTCATGAAAAATGCTAAAATCGGACAAGACATCAGATTAAGCATTGTGTAAATGATACCAAGATAGGTTAAGAAAAGTTAAAAATACAAGTTTAGGAGTTCTCCCTTGTGCTCCTGGTGGCCTTGGGTGATATGAGATGATCTTTTCGTTGAGCTTTGTGAATAGGAGTAATGCATTCGTTCCGGCGAGTTGCTTTTTTTTCGGCCAGATGAGGTGTCACTATCATTCCATGCTTAGTTTGGCGGAATTTCTTTTGGTTCTGACTTTGTAGCCTTCTTTCTAGCGATGTACTGCCTGTAGGAATAATCTGTCTATATATGCTGTTTCAAAAATGAGAATGGTGACCACTCGGTGATCCACAAAGTGTACCACTCTGAGGCTGTTGATTGTTGACGAAGGATACAATTCCGAGAATACTATGACGAGATTTCAACTTTCATTCCCTGCCTCGTCCCTGAGACATTTGTATGCACATAGGTTAGAAAAGACAGGGTAATAAACTTCCCTATTGCCATGCTATTTTGGCAAAGTTGCTGCTGGCAAAGTTGCTGCTGGCAAAGTTCTTCACGCTTTTCCCCAGGTGACTGATTTGAAATGACCGGCCTTGAACGACGAAATAACTTTGCTACGGCAACTTGACTTGTTCTCAGTGGCTGGACTTCGTTATTGTACATTTACAATGACCACCAGCAATGTGGGCTACTTCACTCACCTTCACTATGAGTTCATCGACATTGGAAGTAATACTCGGCGTAATGAGATGGATAAGTATCGACTACCGTTGCCGATGATGATAGCGAGTGTGAATTTTAACCCTTTGTCGCCGACCAGGTGATCTTATGGCTTAATCTACTTGGCATGATGGCATTCAACATCTACTCATAGAACACTACAAACTCCACAAAGTATTGATGTTATACTGGCAGTCTTTTTAAATTAAGCATAGCAGCAAAAGAAGCTCAGGGTGACTGAAAGTGTATAGTTTAGAAATCTCCCCTTTATGTCAAGCTTGTGAGCGAAGGCATAACTGCGAGCAATAAGCTGAATTACTTTATGCAATCTGATGCTTCCGAAACTAATTTCCTTCACACCTTGAATTAGTAAAAGGGTGGAAGATGACAACTTGACGGAGGATAAATGTACAACAATCAGATGACTTGATTTTAGTGAGGTGATTGATTGACGGCGATCTACTGGTACTTAGCGAGTATCGGCAAGATAACAATGATGTACTTGGCGCAAGAGTCATACCCCTCTATGTCTTTGACTGTATATCTTAGCAAGTGCCTAAGATTTTCAATCATAAGTTAGATTTTGCAGGTAATATTAAATGATGAACCATTGCATTACAATATCTACTCAGCGACCTAGCATAGGTGAGGTTTACAGTACATTTAGAATGAATAGAGCTATCTCTTGTGTAAGAGGTATTCTTATCAGGCTACATGTGCAGTAAATGCACATGATTATTTTGCAGTACGAGTTACCAATATTAACGTATGAAAGAGGCAAACTAAAATGCCATATGCCTGATTATTTTGGTTAGCTAGTGTGCTCAATTTTAATAACTTATGGTCTTTAAACTAAGCAACGAAGATGAAATCATCCTCCTGTATAAGGTATTACGATACTCTAAAAGATTTCACGTTTACTTAACCATGTTACTATTGTGTCGGTAAGAAATATTTCAAGTATAACGGTACTAAATTGAACATTTAAGAAATTTAGCAAAACTAAAGGTATGGGGTTTAGAAATCACTCCCCTTTTAGATCAGTGAGTAGACTTGACCGAGCTGACTTGAACGAGCTAGCTATGTTGGAGGTGATTGACGCCAATGTTAAAGCTTTATCAGCGACATTTGAGATGACATTTGAGGTGATATTTTTTGCCGATCCAGATGTGTATAGAGCTTTACTGAGATATCTGCTTGGCATTTTCCCTCCTTTGCCGTTCGCCGACTTTGCTAAATCTTCTTGGCGACTAACTGGTCAGTACACTTGTGCTGAATATCAACAATCTCCACTGTATGGATATTATCCCCATGTTGTTCTCCAATGATCTTTTCCTCTTACAGCTTATTCATGAAGGTAGACACAGTTGGAGCACGGGTTCACAACTTCCTATCCTTGCCTGATGTAATCTGTCATTGTCTTGCCTTTTAGCGAATCAGCAAAGTGATTACTTGCACCTTTTTATGTTATCTGCCAAAGTAGCTTATTTGCACTGAACCGACTTTGTAAGACTCGAAAACTCTGAGATTGATGATGTCATAGAAATTTGTAGCGATCTCTCCATTCACAGATTAGTCATCTATTCGCAACTTCTAGCTGCTCTTTGGGTGTTCAAAGGTTGGCGAAGCCTGTTGAACTGAGATGCCCTTCTTTTTCTTCTTGGTTTAGCTCATAGAGATGCCTCAACTCGAACTGAGATGCTGATTGTGTGAAGGAATAGATGGGTTTTAATCCACTTTGGCTGCAACAGACAGTTGGTGATAATCTCAGCTAGTTTTGCTGCAACAACGAGTCAATTGAATGAGCAATCCTGAATTGGATTCAATGCATTCAACAATTATTATTCATAACAGCAAACTAAAGAGGAAAAGAGCTGAGCCCTAAATCAAATCGCGTTTTTTCCTAAAAATTGTGAATGGGTTTTAAGGGTAAACTCTACTTATTACAGATCTAGAAAATTTATTCTTTTGAAGGTCACAGATAAAGAATAAGTGTCGGAAAAAACACAAAATCAACTGATATCAGTCTAAAATGAGTTTTCACAATAAGATCAACTGATATCAGATCTTCAATAGATTTGTTTTTGACTCCAAGTTTGTAACAAAAATCAGATTTTATAAAGCTTTATCAAGGTTTTTCTTTTAAACTTCAGATCTATAAGAGAAGGAAACAAAAATAAGAGAGATAGAGAGGAATTTTGGCTTAGCATTCAATGACAATTGTGCTGATTTCTTTTCCCCCTGGATACTCGGATTTGATTTTAGAGAGCAATCGTGCTTGGGTGCACGCTAAGTGATCGCGCTGGGCGCGATCACGATGAACAGTAGCAATTGGGGCGGACAAATGGAGGCCCCAGATTAGGAGGGGCGGCCCCAATTAGCATTTGTCCGCCCCAATTGGGGTACTGTTCATGGTGATCGCGCCTTGCGCGATCACTTAGCGTGCATTCAAGCTTTTTTGGAGAGTTTTTTCCCTTTTTCTTGAACGCGATTTTGATCTCGCAGTGCGAGATCAAAAGCGATCTAGCAGCCCCACAACCCTTGGATTGGGAGGGGGGGTTTATAACCCTTGGATTCATCACGGGTGTGTTATAGAAAAAAATCATTTTAACACCTCTTTTTCAACGCGTTTATAACCCTTGGATTCCCAATCCAAGGGTGAAATTTGCTGCTAGATCAATTTTGATCTCGCACTGCGAGATCAAATTTTTTTTCCTTTTTCTTTTCTTTGATTCGTGCTGCTGAGACGAAAATTTCCTTGTCTGAAAGTTATTTCCTTTTGACAGAAATACCCCTGATGCTACTGAATGCTACTGAGCTCACCGGATTTGCTGAGATTTGTTGCCGAAATTGTTGGTTTCTTAATTTTGAGCTTGTAACACATGATTCAAACCTCTTCTAGCGCCAAAATGTAATTGGTAAAATCTCCATGGTGAGATTTTACCAATACACCCAATCTAACATACATATGATACATATAAACATAAGGATTGATTAGTGATTTGTGGTGGTACTATTACATGAATTTCCATGAGAACTTGGAGTGTTCTTCATGTTCTTGAGTAGAGGAGAGTAGTAGAGAAGGAGATGGGGGTGGAGAGATAAAGTAGTAGAGTCCATCCCTTTCTTTTAGGGTTACATAGCCTTTATATGAGACCTATTTGACGAATTTACTAAACTACCCTTAATGGGAATCCTATGTTAGAATTCTTCTATGGTGTATCCTTTCCTAGTGAGGCTAAGTTACAACTGCCTTAACTTGGCGCCACCTGACGAATGCGCTTCAACACTCGATACTTATTTGTTCTACCGCCGGAAAGCATGGTTGGCGACCTTAGTTTCTATCCCTCTAACTTCAGCGGACTAGCCTTCTACTGGATAAGGATTGCTGACGCGGATCCCACTGAGTCAACGAGTCAACTCTGACAACCTGACCGCTCTGATCTTCCCATAAATGTCCAACTACTTCTCATCTTCCTGTCGGCGACGTATCCTCTATCCGCTGATCACAGTTCACCTTCCATTCTCTTCACGATACCCGCTGATGTAGTTTCAGCGACTCTGTACGCTAATGTGATCCTTGGCGTTCCACCCTCTGATCTCCTATGTATGGCGATAAACCTAAACTTTTGTTGATGATTCTGTAGTTCTCTCTGATAGTCTTCTTACGTAGCCTCACCTCTAGGATGCTTTTATTTGTAGAAAACATTTTCTACACTCACACTTGCACCTTCGACGGATCTGCTTCGATACCCGTTTTCGTAACAACATAACCTAAGAATTTTCCCGAGGTGACTCCGAAGATGCATTTTGCTGGATTTATTTTCATATTGATTTGGCGCATCTTCTCCAGTATCTCTCGTAAATCTCCAACGTGGGTTTCTGCCTTCATGCTTTTCACTAGCATATCGTCTACGCATGCTTCCACAGTCTTCTTTAGCCAAGGGCGAAAGATATTCTCCATTGCTTTCTGGTATGTAGCACCGGCATTCTTTAATCCGAACGGCTTTCTAGTGTAACAGAATATCCCATTAGACGTTAAGAATGTCGTGTGTTTTTGATCTTCTTCTGCCCGAAGGATTTGATTGTAGCCAGAGTAGGCATCCATGAAGCTTAATAATTCGTGTCCTGCTGTTGCATCCACCATTTGGTCTATGCTTGGAAGTGGGTGTGGGTCCTTGGGGCATGCTTTGTTCAAATTGATGAAATCGATGCAGATTCACACTCCTTTGTTTTTCTTCGGAACGATGACCATATTCGAGATCCAATCTGCATATTGTATTCTCTTGATAATTCTCGTTGCGATCATCTTATTGAGATCAGATTCCACTGCCTCCTGATATACGTCTGCTAGCTTCCTTGGCCGATGCTTGAATGGTCGTACCAAAGGGTTTATATATAAATGGTGACATGCTAAGCTTGGATCAATTCCCGCCATCTCTCTCATCCTCTAGGCTAATACGTCTGCATACTCTTTTAGCAAGTTTTCCAATTCCGCACGCTGTTCCTTTCCCATTAATGTTCCAACTTTCATGATTTTTGGTTCCTCACTGGTTCCAATGTTCACGTCCTCAGTAGGTTCTGTCGGGGTGAAGTTTGGCGTTTCCTCGTTCATTGCACTAGGATCCTTCAGAGCTTCTTTTGTAATTGCCCCACTGTCCCCCTTGATTACTTGGTTGATTTCCTTGCTGATTATTTCTGCCTTTTGTTATCGGTACCGCTCCCTTCGATTGCGCCTCGCATACCTTCGTTGTTCGATATCCTTTTCGTGACATGCTTGCGACTCCATGATTTCACCATTGATTTCGTCCATTCCCATAAGAGCAGGGAATCTGAGTTTTTGATGTAGTGTAGAAGGTACCCCCAAGATCCCGTGTAGCCATGGTCGTCCCAAGATAGCGTTGTAAGGTGACTAGATGTCTAGAATGCAAAATATGATTTGCAACGTCATCGAGCTTACGAAAATTAGTAAAGATACGTCTCCCTTCGACTTCGAAGCTCTGCCGTTGAATCCATGGATTGTGTAGTCTGATGCCATCAGCGGATATCTTTGAAGAATTGCATGTATGCCATTCCTAAGAGGATGTCGACAGAACTCACTGGATCGATCAATATTTTTGATAGCGATGCTCCGTTTACAATTGCAGTAATCACCAAGGGAGTGTTGCTCGAACCGTCTTTGGGGAGGTTGTCTGTCGAGAAGAATACTGGTTCCATCTGCCATGGCTCGAATTTCCTTGCCTCCTCAATTATTATTATTTCCTTTCCATCTTTGTCTCTTTTATGGATTCTTCCCGTTATGTTGCTTCTTGAGCTGATGCTTTTCCTCGTATGCACCACCGAGTTGTAATGGGAAGTACGTAACGTGTCTCCAGTTTGTGATTCCATTTGGATAAGCTGTCTCGGCGTCCTTTTCTTGTGAAAGCGACCCTACAAAATGTAACCGACAAGTGAGGTCCACAGCTTGTTTTGTGCTTTAACGGCATGTTATGTACGATACAACTATTCTGTCTTAGACGTTCCCTTGCTTTATGCAACCCTACTTGTTTTCAGTTTTGCAAATCCCATGACGTCTATTTCCTATTAACCGTTTTTGCTTGGTTCAGATCTACCTTCCAAATATGGAGGTTCTGGAATTCCTGCCCTATCCTTTCTCAAAAGGGACCCCTGACTAAATCTAAAAGTTGCAAAACTGCTTCCCTAGTACAGATTTGGCAGAGAAACCTTAAAATATCCTTGAACTATTTTCTAAAACAGAAATTGTGTACGAGATTTTGAGGGTATTTGCTGGAAATATAAATATCAGATTCCGAGTGGAAAACCTATTTTCCACTAGATTTTATCAACATCCTTTTTCCGAAAAGGTGCTCTTGATTTTGATCTCTGTTTTTCATAGCTTAGATTTCCTGAAGAAACATCGACCTTATCATACTGATGATTTTGCTCAAAACCCTTGAGCATACTAAAGCTTAAGATCTTTAGACACCCAAGGTGGTGGAGCTTATGATAAATATAATAGTGAAAGGAAATCCTAAAAACCCTAGAAAATTTTTTCTTGAAAAATTTGAAAACCACAAAAATCAAAGGCAAACCTAAGTTGTTTTAATCAGTCCATGTATCTAGTGCCAAACTGTGTTAGTCTAAAATATGCATAGAGACTTTATACCTAACAACCATGAAATTCTACGACAGACTACGATTAGAACACATTACTTCAAGCCAAGATGATTACGAGATTAGACAATATATATCGAAAGATGAATTCGTATGCAAATAAATGAGAAACATGTTTAAATAACTATTAAATTTCTACCTTCTGGTATTACAATACATGGGAATTATGTTCCAAAGACCCGAGGAGAGACTAACCTAATCCAACTCACACGCCTTAGACTACACAAAAATTCCAACCCTTACAATGGCTCCCGAGCTCGCCTTATATATGCGGAGTCGAAGATGGATAACAGCTAGTAAGACAAACGACTCAATCGTGGTGGTGTCAGACTTTGTCGAGTTGAGGCAGTTGTCCTTCGTAATGCCTTTCGAGCAGTTCTGGATGTCCTCGTAGCTTTTTGTTCGGAATTACTAGTCGAGGACTTCGAGCTTTGGGTGTCGAGTCTTATTCTTACCTTTCTACGATGTTTCCCACTGTGGTACACTTCTTCCCAAATATTCGATAGTGACTACTCATTGTTGTGCGAGATCCCTTCGAACTCGACATCCCGTTCCGTAAGTTGCTCTTCGCCATCTTATTCTTTGGCCTTAGTTCTGACACGTGTCTTCGTGGTACTTTACCCTTCACACATTCTGTCTGAGTTTTGCCTATATTCGTCATGCAATTGAACCATAAGTATGACGACTTCACTTATAACCAACATGGATGTTAGTCTAATCGTCAGGGGTTGTAACAAATACCATGACGATTGTTGTGATCCTTTCAACTTTTGAAGTTAGTCAATGCAAAAAATGATGTATATAAGAAATACTTTAAAAATAGTTATAAATACGTAATACATTGCACTCCATAAGTTTGATTTTCACATACAATGTTCAAAATATAGTTGTCCAAACAACTCACGCACTACTTGTCAAGAACGCAAAGCGTTATTGGTTATCGCCCAAAGTTGCATAGAGAACTCGTATTTCTTCTTCCACTCCCGAGAACTTAAGGTAAAAGTACCTTGGGGATTATCCAGGTGCACCGGTGGTAGCAGACACTTCTCCTTGAGCTTCAACCCTATAAAATGGAGTTTCTTCACAAACGCCATAATAATTCTTCTATTCTGAATCTTCGGTGTGCAAACTTCCTTCGAGGGGATAAATGTGTAACTCCCTGCAGGAAACTCATGAGTAAAGGAGTGCACAACACAATGAAAAGTATTCACTAAAAGTTGGCCACACTCAGGCATTTTCATCCAATATTTATACCCAGTATTCTTATCTCCCCTACGCCCTTTCACACTAGACAACAACTCTTTGAATTTAAATGCTAGAGCCATCTTATTGCTTTCAAGCATCAAAGCAATATACATTTCCTTGTCCTTTAGTAGTTGAGCGGCCATCTTTTTCTCCTTACATATTATACTTGGGTCAAGCCCACCGCATCCGCCTCATCAATATGCCCCAACTGTTCACAAGCAATGTGGTAACCACAATGTCCATCCCCATTGACGTCGTCTGTTGATATAACGAAATCCTTGATGAGAAAAGGGAGGTCATCCATATAGTCTTTGTAAATTGTATGAGTGGTCCTCAATGGTCTTCCGGTGTTTGCATCCCTGGGGGTCACCATTGGTCCAACCTCAATTTCTATTGTTTGC
>JAJJMA010285013.1:0-13028 GCA_023529015.1 Papaver nudicaule | reverse complement strand
TCTGATTTATAATTAAAGCACCAAGTAATACGTTATTACCTAACTGTTGAGATTACTCCAGTTAGAGGTTTGGATATTGATTTTTGAGATCGTCCAGACTCTTTACCATAAGACTCACGAGCCAAAACGAAAAGTTGGTAGTATTTCGGTACCCCTTCTTTTTCAATAGTAACACATACACCAAGAACAATACTTTCATTATGGCTGGATCCAGTCCCCCATCTAATAAAAAAACAAGGGTGTACCTGAAAAAGATAAACATCAGGATAACAAACTTCCAAGTGTTGCCGGTACTGTGGCAAATCTGGGCATGTCCAAGGAAGGTGTCGGTAGCTTAAGGGAAACATGCGAGCTGTAAATAAGCTCCGTGCCGACATGGATAGAATGAACAAAGTCATGAAGAAATTCAAGGAAACATTGAAAAACGTGGAAAGTTCAAGAGAAAATGAAAATCGTAAGAAAAACTCTCATCCCGAATCAGTATCAAACGACCACTACAATCAACACCCCGTGTGAGTCTAGTGCTCACACTCCAACTGCTTAAGTGCAGTTTGGGGATGCATCCTCACATTAAGACTTGTATGTGTGAGGCATGCAATTGATATCATGAATTCGTTCCTGGTATTGTGGTTGTTCAAGTCACTAGTAGAAATACTATAAACATAGTTCCCAAAGAGTTTACTCCATGGAAATTTGTGTTTACAGATTGTCTAAACTCTGTCTGTCAGAGTTTGGTATTTCAGTATGCGAACCGGTTCGTGAACCGTCCGCGTCGCAATTTCTGGAAGATTCCCTTAGGTCTTTCAGATAAACTGAAACACACTCCTCTTGAAAGATATATATATATATATATATATCTCATTCATACATCCAGTAAGTCATAAAGTGTTACGAGAAGTTGTAAAAGTGAAGATGTGAAAGTTGAGCTCTGTGAAGGGATTACACGCAAGAGAAAGAGGACTCCTGCAGAAACTTTGGATTACATCCGTAAGTTTCCTGATCCAGAGACTCATGCTATTAACTCGAGAGAAATAATTGATGAATACACTCATATGAGAAAGTATTTTCTGTATAAAATCGATTACGGAAGGAAGAAATTTTTATTCCATGAAGACAAACCCCAACGCTTCAGGAATAACGTGCTCATTATACATCATCGTTACTTGCTTTAACTGGTCTTTCCGAAGAAGATAGTAGGAATACTGCACGCATCATAGTTCAATTCTTGGATGAGTCATATCTCGAGATTGTGAAGACAAAAGTTGAGGTCATACAACTTTGTTATCGTGTCTTCATATTAAAAGTAGTTTGCCTTTTCATGCTTTTTAGAGTTGTTCAGCATGTACTACTTTATTTCATTAATAAAATTTATTTTTAGATAATTATTAACGATGTTTGCAATACTTGATTTGTCTACCTCAACCTAATTGCAATACATAGCTTTTTTCATTAATTCGGTAGTGATGCAAAGTTATGTCATGTTACAAAAGTTATGCTTTTTCTCACGATCAAGAAACTTTTGATTATATGATTTTTAGGGTTTTCACAAGCTCAAAACTTTTATACTCTTTTCCAAAAAATTGTCCAAGGAAAGGAGATTGTAAACAAAGAAAACTGGATTCATTAAATTTTTTGTCCAAGTTAGGCTTTGTAGTTGTTCTTTATTAAACAACACCACATGGGAGAGAGTTCTTAAATGAGCTTGCGCTTAATAAAAAATCTTTTTGGGGAGCCTGGATGTGGAATATTAGGAGAAAAGTGTATCTATATTTATCCAAAGATGAATCAACTTATAAATCCTCTTTCTGATTTCCTAGTTATGTCATCTTAAACTTGATATGCGAGTACATCCTTGACTTGACTATCTCTATAAGCTTGAAACCCTAAGTCTCAACTAGTTTGTCATATTTTTGTGACAAATAGGGGGAGAATACATATGGTTTCTTGTTCTTGCGGTTCATAACCATAGGGGGAGAACACCGTATTATTTACTTATGTACTTTTTCGAAAGTATCAAGTAAGGGGGATTAAATATTGGGCTTCATACCAATCTGGCAAAAAGAGGTATAAATATTAAGGGGGAGCTTCGTATCAAGAATGAGTAGAATCACTTTATAAGTTTTGGTACACAGACTTTAAAGTTGCTCTGATTCTTACTGTTTGCACAAACATGCGGGATTAACATATTAACCCATGTAAGCTCGAGCGTACCTTTTGATTATGCTCGAGCGTACCTTTTGATTATGCTCGAGCGTACCGTTTGATTATACTAAGGTTACAAGACTTTAAAGTTTCTATGATTCTTACGTAGCATATTTGTTCCCACAATACAAAGGTTACAAGATGCATGAGATAGATTCGATGCCCTTTCCAGTGCAATGGTTTGTTTGCAAATCACATGTAGGAAACTGATGAATCTAAAGGGTTACTCTAGAGCAGAGTTCAGTGGATTATAGCTGAGGGCGTAATAATACGTCTAAGTACTGGCTCAGCCCAGAACTTCCAGCGGATCCAGTTAAACCTAATCTGCGCAACGGCGGTTCGTGAACAGTGATTCCAAAATTTTCTTCTGAGTCCCAAAAAGTCAATATGTACACTACATGTACGTGAACCACGGATTCGATGAATTTGGACGGAACCAGTCGGACGGTTTCCGAACCGTCCAAGTGAATATTCTGCGGCATTTCACGCGGGTTAAACTTCTGACTCCTTTATCTCTTAGTTGGACTTGTGCTTATCAGAATATCTTATGCGGTACATATAACGAATCTCAGTATTTAATAAGATAAAGATTATCGTTGGTCTGTTGGATCTCTATCTTGAAGTGTTTTTGAGCTAACAAAACACTTGGCAGATGAATGTTTAAAGATTTCCAATTGAGATAAATCTTGGGTTTCTTTGTGTGCAAGTCAAGTAACGGGTTTGTTTACACGGGCACTTGCTAACTTGTAAGTTAAGTAACTAGTTTCTTTATTCCCAAGCCACCTATCTTATTCAGTTCTATAAATAGAGGTTAAAGAACCACAAGCATCAAGCATACGTGAAGTTTCTATGTGGAATTGATCGTAAACTCTTTGCACTTCGGTGTAAGCTTGTTGTGGTATAGTCATCCTTTATTAGGTAGCAGTTCCTCCGTGGGATTTACCTAACGACTATAAAGACTTCTCTTGAGAGTTGGAAAGCACAGGTAGGCGATAACGTACCTCTGTGGTTGTTATCATATTAACATGTAACCTTGGTAACTTGATCACGTTCTTGTCTATTCTACGGTCCTTCTCTTCTGCAATAAGGCCATTCAAGAACTGATACGTTACACACAAGGTTGAAGGAAGTCACTTTGTATATGTCAAACTGAAGAGGACAGTTCAAACATACAATTGATAATTGAGGTTGCAAAGCCAGAATTATTGACACAAGCCTTTAACAACTGTTAAAGCAACTCCTAGGCCTGTAACGGACCTCGGCTAAGGAAATCAAGTGCGTGACGATCCGTGGGGGATCTAAAGACGTAAGGAGTGCGACAGTAGCCAATTCACTTGGAGGGCTTGAGTTGGTCTCTACTACATCCCAGACCGAAGTCTTATAGTAGGCTAGTGTTTGTAGGCAGTTTTTCTACAGGTCGTAGTTTCCTCGTTAAAAAATCTTTGGTGTCTTGTGTGCTTTAATTTCCGCATTATATTCTCTGATTATATAATTAAAGCAGACACAAGAAGTACGTTATTAATAACCGTCGAGTTGGTCCATAATCCATCCTGAGGATTTGCCAAGATTTATCTTGAGTTGGACCGATCACTTGTGATCCTACTCCGGTTATCAGATTTGGATATTGATTTTTGAGATCGTCCATATCTTACCATAAGACTCACGAGCATAAACGAAAAGTTGGTAGTATTTTGGTACCCCTGTTTTTTCATAAAGTAAAGTACACACAAGAATTTTGTTAACGAGGAAATTACAAACTCATAGAAAAACCCCGGGACCTCGTCCAGTTTGAATACTCTTAAGAATTACGCCGCCAACACACCTACTCTCAGACTTCGGACTAGTTGTTAATAGGTCATTCAATTAATTTCTCAAGTGGAGTGGGAAAATTACAAGAGAATAACAGTTATACACAGACACCCCCTAACAGCCTAAAGGGTGCCTATTAGCGATTGTACAAACAATACACAAAACAAAAGAGCTTTAAAGCTTAAGTAAAGATCAAAAAATTAGGCGCGCAGGCCCTGAATATAAGAGAAGCACTACTGCTACTTTCACAATAATTACTTGTGAAACATAAAGCCTTGTCCATCATATCATACGACTTCTAGTGTATATCTCTTCAGGATTTTCAATTGCAGTCAAAAAATTTGGCTTGCCAACATAAGTCTCAACCACACCTGCACCTAGTTGAGCACCCTTCTTAGCCATCTGATCAAGACTGAAATTTGCCTCTCTTAAAATATGCTCATACGTCACTGTGTCATACATAGCAATGGCTTGCCGCCATTTAGCCCTTATACGCCGGGGAATATGATCACCGTTGAAATCCATCACTGCTGCCATTGAATCAGACCGAACTCTGACTTTCCTCAGTCCAAACTGAACAACTCAATCCAAACCACAAACAATAACAATCAGTTCTGCCCAATAGTTGGTATTAACACCTAGACCCATTGCAAAACAACCAAGCACATCACAAGCATTGTTCCGATCAACTACACCACACCCAGCATCACCAGGATTGCCTTCTGCGGCCCCATCACAACATATCATAACTTCATCCATCTCCGGTGGCTTCCATCTTATCTCAATTATCTGCATCACTGCATTAGTTATATTAGTGACCTTTAAGTAGTTTAGGACATTTACATCTTTAGCAGGATTGGCATGCACCTTGAATCTTCTTGAATTCTCAGCAATAGCTCGATAAACCTTACTCCTCATTTTGTAAAAAGGAGTATCTCTTTCTTCATACCAAAGTTTGTTTCTCATAGACCAAAGCTCCGATTTCATTGCCATATTTGTTGTTAGCCATAGCCTTCTTATCATAGGAGTTTTATTCTTAGAATTGGCATACAAAATAATCAAATTATAATCAGGTTTCAGCTTGAAAATCCCTGCCACCAATCTCTATAACTTCTTAGCAACCTCACACATCCAGAGTATATGGTGTAAAGAGTCAATGCCCTTCTTACACATCCTGCAAATCTTATCTACTGTATAGCCAAATATTTCCTTAACCTTATCCTTCGTCACGCAGCAGTGCTTACGAAGAAACTTCCAGTTTTGAGAAGCAAGTTTTGGATGAATATTCTTGCCCCAAATAAGCTTAGTTCCTTCTAACTTATGGTATTTCTTTCTTATCAACTCTCTTGCAGATTGAACTGAGAATACCCCCTTATCATCCAGAGTCCACACTCTGAGGTCTGTTCCTCCACTAGACTTCGGACTAGCTGGTGCATACAATATGATCCTAATACGACTATTAGTCACAAATATTTCCCTTCAGTATTCCTACTTCTCCAACCAAAGCAAGGTGGTCACGCACATGTAATCCCTTCTTTTACTATCTTGCCTAAGAGTTGCTCCACATCCCATCGTGAAGACTATCGCTACCCGACCTCCAATCAGACGACTACAACCTTTACGTACAACAACTAAATAGCGACAGGTCAAACCACAAAATGATATCCTTGGAAATTTAACATATTTCACAGAAAGTCGTTTTACCCCAAGAGCGAGGCTATTTAATTTTACCTGGTAATAAACCCCTCGAGATATCAAACAAGGTTTTGAAACCAAAACTCCCGAAAGAGCAACCTTGTCGTCCCAGTTGGAATCAAGCAATCAGCTGGAGCAAGTACAATATGTATGACCGTGAAGAACGGTGTACGTGCAATAATAAATCCAAAAATAGCAATCTTGATTCCACCCAATATCTATAGTTTAGGCACACAAATCGAAAGCGGCTTGCTGACAAATCCAGGTTAATAGATACGAGTATGTTCTAATCACAACGATCTTCAGTGGCCTTATAGCAGAAGACAAGGACCATAGAATAAACAAGATCGCAAGGTTTGATAAACGTGATAGAACAAAACACAAGTACAATACAAAGAAGACTAGTAAACATAAACTAGTTTCCCGTAATAGGTACTTTTAGGCTTCTTGATCCCCAATAGAAGACTTTCACTAATCCAGACTGAAAGAAAAAGCTTAAAGGTAACTGAAAGGAAAAGTGAATAAACACAAGCTTACAATCCAAGGAAGAAACTTGGTAGAGGGACAAAGCTTTTAGGAGAGAAACCACTCCTATTTATATTGACTAAGGCTTAGCTTTGAAATGAGGCTAACTTAATTTCGGAAACACAATTAAAGCACATTCCATAACAATTCCGAAATTCCTCACATAGACTCATAACATTTAATGAGATCTAATACTTTAGCATTTTACATTAATGAAAAACATATTTCATAAAATGTTTCGCCAAAAGCATTCAAAGAAAATAATACTCAAAAGATATATTTGGATATTCCATTAATTCGAAATATAATGCTTACCAAATATGCTCCCCGGGATAGAGCTCAATTCGAAAACGTATCCGTTTATTTCAAAAATCTTCTTAAGGTATTATTAACTTCCAAATGTCATAATTAGCTTTGATAATGTCGACATCACTTCCTAGGCTATGTTGGATGGGTCAGAACGATCCTAGGTGGAAGTGCGATCTTGTCCAATGTGGCTAACGTTCCGCATAAGCGTATCATCGCAGACATGGACAAGCCTTGTGTGTTAAGCTTAAGTGAACACATAGGTTCAAGGGACATTACGAATCATAGAAAAAGATATACCAATGAAAGTACGGTGTATGATTCTCCGATTAATAGCAAAATATTGAATCTCCTGAATTTTTGATTCCAATATAGATGATCACGTTAATTGTATCCAAGAATTCAAATCAAAATATCAAAAGAGAAATATATTGAATATTTGATCAAGTAGTATATTCGTACGAAGATCTAATCACGTACAGTATGGAACAAAAATCATGTGTCAACTAACTAGAGCAACGAACCTTATTTCTGACAATGACTCAAACCAACTTAAGTTAAACATTGAAGATGAACAAATTCAAACTTCAAACTGAGAATATCAAACTCATTAATTCGTTGAAGCACAAATCAAAATGATAGAGTTTGAACTTCAAAAATACGCATTCTAAGATAACCAATATTAGGTTTCGAAATCTACATTCTGTTTGGTAGAAACCAAATTTAGGTTTCGGATCCTAAAGTTCACATATGACTGAAACCGGATAAAGGTTTCCAAATCTAGATTCCATAGAGCGAAAATCAAAGTATGATTTCGAACTTTTGATTTTGTTTTAACAAAACCTTGGTTAAGGTTTCGAAACAAGAAACACATATTAATCTAGTAACCAATGTTTGGTTTCGAACTTGAGAGTCCATGTGGTCAAGAGACGTTTCAGCATCACACCTTTTTTTCCTTGACGCACAGGTTATATTTACCGATTCACATAAACCTTTAGGAAACCCCAGAGTCTTTTCAGACCTTCTAGAACTCACATGGTCAAGACACACTGGTTTCGATTCTCAAGTTATTGTTAGCCAGCAAAGACAGTTTCAAAATCAAGTTTTCTCATTGGTCACAACTTAATTTAAGTTTCAGACCGAATAGCTTATGGATACAAAAACCAGATTATGATTTCTAAATCAAAGTTAGTTTTACCAAAACCTACATTAAGGTTTCGATCTCTGAAAGTCCATAAGTTGAGTTCAAAAGTGTGATATGTTGTTCTAGATGTTCATATGTACATAATCAAATAAATGATTCAGAACTTCAGTAATCAAAGCCAAACCATGATATAATATTCGAACTCAGAACAACAGTATATCGAGTCTACACAACATATGTGTGAGTCACGATCCGATTACATTTAACACATACAACTACGTACCAATCAATCCGACAGAGTCAGACAAGGTAAGTCGAGACACTATACTGTGATGGATTAAATCTCGTAATACTACCGAGACAACATCACAACTGCTATTATCCAACTCCCAGGTTTTAGGAAAAACCTTATATCACTTAGAGACGGAGAAGAAAAGAATTCTCTAAGTAATATGGAACATCATAACTACAACAACAATATCGCTAGGGATAAAGTGGAGTTATATCTTAAGAGACACACTGACCACAAGTGATCAAGTCATAACATAAAGCTCAAGCATTAAGTTATGTTTTTGTCTTTTGTAGCACAAGTGTAAAAGATAATGGAATCGCGTTATTTAGATTCACTAACCTCTTGAATGTAAAGATGGATGTATCCGTTTGCTCTTCAATCTTCTTCAGCTCTTCAAACAGTGATTCTAAATCCTACCAAAATCTTCCACAACCTAAAGCTAACTTAGTGAAGTCTTTACCTAATGTGTTTTGCAAGCGGTCTAGTTTTGATCACTCAATTTGAAAACTAAGCTTGACATACCAACACTTAGTGAGGTTGACCGAGCCATGCTCTAACAGGGAGAACATATCATATTGTGTAGTATCTTTAAGCATCAGTGCAATATGCTTACAAGTTTTGTATACTACTCAATTGCATAACAACTCTTGTTGGACTATGTCTTTCTAGAACCAAGATGTGTGGTGACTCTTTGAGTTGTTATTTCGTCCTTGAATCTTCATTTGCAGGAACACACGATCATATCTGAAGACGTTGAAGATTACAAGAAGATAAAGTTACGTTATGGTTAGGGCTAAAAGATTTCACTTTTTGAATCCATATGTAAGATTGATTTTGTCACTAAAAGTTGACAAAGGGGATATTTTTAGAGCATTGCTCGGTTGAACCCACTGGCGTTGCTATCTCAAGTCACTTGTCAAGTTTAGTCGACGAAAACACAATCCTTGATAAGTCTACTACATCACTCAGACTATGATAGGTTAGGTATTCGAGACGAAGACCATTGAAGATTAAGAACGGAGCTTGCACACTTGATATATTCATCGTCCTCATTAAAGGTTAGAAAGGTTTTCCTTTCGGTTTCGTATTCACCATTCTATCAATTTATATAGTCTATGATGTGGTTTATAATGATCTCGAAGGATCGAAGATTATTTCTCTTAACATTTAGATCACTAAGTGACCAATGCCTAAGGAGAATGTGGGAATAGAGCTAGTTCTTGAATTATACCTGAACAGCGTACGCGTTCATATGCTGGAACAAAAATTCCTGAACTCAGCAGTTTCTCATGAACGCGTTCATATAAGAGTTCAGAAACTCCCGAACTCGGAGAAACTGTACATGAACGCGTTCATATAAGCCATGGTCTAAAACTTCTATTTTGAGGTTTTTGCCTTTTGTGATCGGATTTTCGAACTCTTTCACAAGAAGGCCCATGGAGCTCTTGTCCACAATTTTCTTTAGGTTCGTATATTCTTACATAGACTCCATAGCATGGCCAACTTGCTTAGCCATTGTTATCCTTCAAATAGGTCAAGGCGAGTCTTCTCACGACCTTTAGGTTTTAACCAACATGTTAGAAGAAGATTGAGTTGGACCTCAATGCAAGCATATGGACTTTTCTAAGTTCGGAAACTTTCTTGAGCCTCACTCAATGTTGCTTAACTTTAAAGCAAAGCCTACATTGATGACCAATATAAATAGATGACTTTCTGCAAGATACAAGTTGAATTCTCTACACATCTGTGTATCCTTGCATAAAGGTTGGTCGTCATCTCGAAGTCCTTTTTCTTGGACTACGACTATTTGAAAGACTTCACTTGAGGATCGTGAAGCACAAGTCCGAATTAATATTCATGATCATGTATCTTAGGTCGATTGATTTGTTTATCAATTCAATCAAAAAGACCAAAGATTTGATAGAAACTTCGTAAGGCTACACTCGGTGTTTTAAGTCCTAGAATTTCCATAACTTAGGTTTAATACTAAGTTCGTCATGCTTACGAGGTAAAACTGTTTAGGTTAGATCAATAAGCCCTAATCAGTATATCGATTTCCATTAACTTTGACTTTAAGTCTAAAGGAAATCTACTATCGTATTCTTGTTGAAAGACAATCGAGTACACTAGGCGTCCTGTTAGAGGCAGGGTAGCGCTAGTCTTCACGAAAGGAAGTGGATAAAATCCTAGGCCTGTAAAGGACGTCAGCTACGGGAATCAAGTGTGTAGGCTTCTGCGGAAGTCAAGAGATGTAGGAGCACAACGGTAAATGAGTTGCTTGGAGGGTTAATTCAGTCTTGATACATTCGAGTCCAAAGTATGAGAGTAGGATACGTCTGTATTCGCTTAATACTGTGTGTGTTCAAATTAATCTGGACTAGGTCCCGGGGGTTTTCTGCTGGTTGCGGTTTCCTCGTTAACAAAGCTTCTGGTGCCTTGCTTTACTTTTACCTTCCGCATTATATTGTCTTTCATCTATATAATTAAAGTATTGCAAGTTTGTTGATTCTAACCCTTGAGTGAATCCATCTCTATTGAGATCTACGAGAACTTGTTCTTTTTGGGATTCGGTTCTTTGAACTGTACTCGGGTTGTTGCTTGAATATTGATTTGTGAGATTGTTCAAGCAACCTAATAAACTAGGTTCACAAATTCAATAGTTGGTGGTATATCTAGGTATCCCCTCATTTTCAGGATAAACCAACAAAGAGTAATTATCAGGGAAGATCTGACTACAACCAAACCAATTGTGGGCTAAAGGGGTGGCTCAGCTACACCGTAGTGTTGTTATGACAAAGATTCCAACACCTTAAAAGAAACAACTCTTATATGAATATACACACATTATCTAGAGGAAAAACAACCACCACTAGCAGAGACAAGGTAAAAACACAACGAACAAAACAATGCTGGAACAATGAGACTATGCATTAATGGAGATTGAGAGAATATGAATGTGGCATACATGAGTGAAATACCATACCCTACTGAGCTCAAATGAGATATGTAATGGTAATCAACAGGAAAATTAACCATAACCCATACCTAATTAGAGTGATAACAATACATCCAATTAACATGCAGCGTTTGAAATTGGTTGAAGATGGATTTTTGGAGCCGGATCGGTAGGACTGGGTTGACTCGGTGTTCACCTATTCACATAGCTCTCAAGGCAAGAGTTGTTGGTATTTTTTGACTGTTGCTATTTTGTATATGGATATGAAGGGATTCATAAAATTTAAAAATTGTTATAACCAAATCTTTTTGTATTTTAAAAATATGTATATTAAATTACACAAGATACGATATATACTCGTTCTCTTTTTTGGAATTAACATAATTAAAATAAAAACAAAAAAATAGTAAATAGAAAATAGTTAACTGTTAGTTAGAATGGACCAATAAGATAGTTTTGTTACGTGTACACTCGTTAAAGGAGTGTGCACAAAATCGAACTCCACAATGTGGAAGTTTAGTCTACTTTTTGAACACCGTAGTGCTTGCTCTAAGAGTTGAGTTGTTTAGTGTTTGCACATTCCTTAAGAAAATAAGGAAAGAAAGATTTTTATGTATTTTATGTCATTGACTTAGTGTTACTTACATAAGGCAATAAATAATAACACAAAAGAAAAATAAAGAGAATAAAACGAAATACGAACTTGCCATGCTCAGTTCACCTTATTCCTCTTCGTCTCAGGATCCTTCACCATTGAATATCGTCGTCACCATTTAATTCCTCTCTTTATCTACTTCGGCTACATTTTCTTCTGATTGTATTTGTGTCTTTTTTTGCTAAACTCTTCAACTACCTGCCAGAAGTGCTCAATCTGAATCTGCTCTCTTGTGTCCTTAATCTTCATGCATGTAGCATTTTCGTCTAATTAAATCACTACTTTATTCTTGATGAGACTGAAATTGCACCAATCGTAAGTATGTTAGATGTGATCTTCAAAACCATTAAGGTCTTAGTTACCAAGTTCAGGTTTCTTTGCGGATGTTAGTTTGCATATAAGATTTGAGTTTAACACATCGTTCTTCTTATCAAAACCACTGTGTTGTGCAACTATTAACCATTGTGTTTGTGTAACATTCTCTGAAATTCTCCTGTCAGAATTAATCAGAACGGTGGATTTTTTAATCGGGCGGTTGTGTGTGTTGTGTATTTATAGTGTAGGATAGGCTAGGTGACTCTTGGTTTAAGCTAAGTGACTGTTGGTTTGGGGGCTAAGTTAGTTTTGGATTTCATACAGTTACAGACTTACAATTTTTGACTTTTTTCTTTCTCCCAAAGGATGCGAATTTGTGGTGATGCATCTTCAATAATTTGGGCAAAAACATGAGTATGTCAATCTACTACAAATAGACGCCAACTGCATTTTATGCTTTCCGAAAGGATGTGTCCCGGTATTTGAAAGGGTTTGTTCTAATCATGAAAGAATGTGTCCCATTTTTTCAAAGGGTTTGTCCTAATCGCTTGAAATGGTTGTAACGTTTGGGGTTGCCAAGTATGCTGGAATAATGCATGTATCAAGCCTGTTACCAATAGGCACCAATTGGATTCTGTTGTAAGTGACCTCTGGGAATGCTTACTGGATTGTGTCTTATAAGAGTAGCCAATCAAAGAGTGATGACAAGGATAGGTCTTGCTGACATGGCCTCACCACAATCAAGAGTGAATGTGGTGTCGACATGTGGACATGTGGAGTATAAAGATTTGCAGCTTCGAATTTCAGTTACTTGGATGATAAAATTATTTACCACAAATGCGTTTATTTTTTTTTATTTTTTTTTTTTTGGCGAGAAGATGTGACATTTTTTGACAGTTACAAATTACAAGTGAAAGAAAAAAAAACACAATCCCAAATCATAGATAGAGTCGGCAATAATCAATCAAGAAAAAAAAATCCTAGTCAGTTCTCGAGCCTGTCTACCTTCGCCATGCCATAACAGTATAGCATATTAATGCTGCAACACCAGTGGAAATGATTGTGGAAACATACACGACGGGTAAGAGGCAGAATGCCCTGTTTTCGGCTACATAAGTATGGAAATGCC
>JAJJMA010284983.1:12911-40420 GCA_023529015.1 Papaver nudicaule | reverse complement strand
CGACTCCATTTAAAACTGAGATGTTGAAAAGATATAGGAGTTGATTTCTTATCAATGTTAGTTGTTAATTTATGATCTTATTTAGAGTAGGAATTTACCTAACGGCACTGCCCCAGAATTTCACTCTTTCACCTGTTCTTTACAAAATTCCTCGCTTGCAATACATGGGTTGTTAGGTTTCTCAACCATTCGTGTTGCTCCAATCTGTAGTTATTATTGATTTTGAGATGGTTTGGGGAAAGTGGTTTTTTGTTTTATTTATCGTGATTTGGGTTTTGGTTGTTTTTTCAAGTTTCTGATTAACTATCCTTTGGTGGAAGAAGATGGGATTGTTGTTTTTGGATTTTTGTGATTTTGATTTGTAGTGATATAAACTGCCAGTGAGAAGTTAACAAAATCTTGAATTTTCATCAGTGTCTTTGCTTTCGTTTTTTTTTTTCTATGCGATAAGTTTTTATTATAGGTGTATGATTTTCAGTCAATTAATTCACAAACTAAATTGGTGTTTGTTTTATGTGTAGATGCCTGCTTATTGCGATTTTAAATAGGGATTGTGTGAATTTTGGGTTAAAACAATCGAATCATGGCACTCACGAGTTAATCATACTGTAGTCACTGCAGGTTGGCGCGGGCGGATTGGATTATTTGCCAAATGCTGATAGAATTGATTCGGACAGGTAAAGTCGAAAAAGCTCTTATTTTTCCTTAAGAAGCAAGGTTTGCGCCGGGCAATTATACTATAACGTGCTTCCCTAGCCACCTTTTGTTTATAGCATGATTGCAAGTATGGGTATCTGTTTTATGTTTTTGGTGTAACCATAGATTTTTAACTGTAATAAGACACGGGTATTTATGTATTCTTTTTCTTGGTTTAGCAGGGTTGATTGATCCGTTTGGGAGGCTCTTTAGCTGTCATATTTAAGAGAGTTGCAGACCAGAGAGTGAAAGAAACATAAGTGAGTGCAAGATATAGAATATGAAATTTTGGTGTGCAATTTTAGGGATAAATATCCATTGATGCTATGTTTTGGTTTAAGTTGTTATGGAAAGTCCGAAATCTCTTTCTGCAAGTGTAACCATCCTGTACAGCATGGCCACTCTGTCAAACTCCTCGGATGTTTATTTCTTAACCGTGACTCTGTCAAGTCAACCTGTGTTCATTATGTGATACACTATGCACTTTTTGATAACTTATTCTCCATGTTCCGGCGGCTGAATAGCTGGTAAGGTGGCTAAGTACTTCTTTATTCCCTGAAAGGCATCCTCATGATCATTTGTCCAATGAACTTTTCTCCTTTCTTCAGCATTTGGAAAAATAACTTGCATTTATCAGAAAACCGAGATATAAATCTGTTAAGAGACGCCAATATGCCGTTTAAGCGCATAACATCTTTCAGGGTTACCGGCGAGGGCATTTCCAAAATAGCTTTGACTTTGGCTTGGTCTGCCTCTACTCCCTTTTTTGTGACAACATAACCCAAAAACTTTCCAGATGTGACGCCGAATACGCACTTTGCTGGGTTGATCTTCAACTTGGTTATTCTCATGTGATCAAAAATTTCCTTCAAATCTTGCACGTGATTCTTCTTTTTCTTGCTCTTGACCAACATATCATCAACGTATACCTCCATAGTTTTACCTATCCATTTCTCAAACATATCCTGGGCCATCTTTTGATATGTAGCGCCAGCATTCTTGAGACCAAACGGCATTCTTGTGTAGCAAAATAAACCTTTGGTAGAGAAGAAAGCTGTGTGCCGTTGATCCTCTTCTGCCAGCGGTATCTGATTATACCCAGAATAGCCGTCCATAAAAGATAGTAATTCATGCCCAGAAGTGGCGTCGACGGTCTGATCTATGCTTGGTAATGGAAAGTTATTCTTGGGACACGCCCTATTCAAGTCACTGAAGTCAATGCAAATTCTTACCCCTTTATTCTTCTTAGGAACCACCACCATATTAGCTATCCACTCCGGATATTGAACTGGCCTAATGATTCCTGACGCCCTCATCTTGTCAATCTCTGCTTCCACCGCCTCCTTGTACGCTGGTGCCAACTTCCTTGGACGCTGCTTGAATGGTCTGATTTTTGGATCTATATCCAACCTATGGCATGTAGTTTTTGGATCAATACCAGGCATCTCATTCATGCCCCAAGCAAAAACATCCACATATTCTTTTAGTAAAGCTTCTAACTGCCGAGATTCTTCTTCATTCAATAAGGTACCAATTTTTACTATCTTAGGAGCATCTTCCTCGCCTATGTTGATCTCCCTTGTAGGTTCTACCGCCGTGAAATGCAATTCTGGCTCTCCCATAGGCGAAGGTTCCTTTAGTTGCTATAAGGGTGCCGCTGAAGGACTTGTTGTGGAGTCCCCCTCCTTTACAGAAAGAATATATTTGTTAGGGTCGGCAACTAATGAGTTTATTTCTTTAGTCTTGGTTGCTTCTTTGGTCTGCTTCTTTTTCTCATTCAGCCTGGCCTTTCGAGTTTCACGCATCTTGACGTCTACCTCATTACATGCTTTTGCTGTAGAAGAATCACCAATGTATTCTGCTACCCCTTCTGGAGTTGGAAATCGCAACCGCTGATGATAGGTCGAAGGTACTCCCTTGATGCTGTGTAACCATGGTCTGCCAAGGATTGCTGCATATGGCGAGTCTACATCCACAACACAAAAAGTAGTATCCATGATCAGGGTCTTGCATGTGACAACCTTCATCTTCACCTCTCCCTTAGGCTTGGACGCTATCCCATTAAATCCATAGATACTGTATGAGGAAGGAATTAATGACTCTATCGGTTCTTCTTTAGAATCCATGGCCTGATATGCTGAATTGAAGAGAATATCAACAGAACTTCCTGGATCCACCAACACCCTTGGAACTTTGAATTTTCCTATTTGGATAGTTAGAACCAATGGATTCAAATGATTTCTTGCCTCAGGTGATAACTCTACCGCCGAAAAGCTGACTGGCTTCTTCATCCATTCTAATAGTGGACTGTTCTTGACGGCGACACTGAAAATCTCTTTACCATCTCTATCCCTCTTATGAATCCTTGACATTACATTATTATGGAATTCATCTCTACTGATCGTTGAATGCACAATAGAGAAACAATTCAACTCTTTGAGATCACGCTGTACCTCGACTTCAAAAACTTCTGGCTTTGGCTGTACAACCTGGACTGGCTGAACCTCCACTGGTGGCGCTGGAGGTAACTCCAAGAAATCTTGGAATCTTCCCATACGGATGAATCTATGCACTTCTCTCTGGACTCCTGTGCAGTTTTCAGTTGAATGACCATGGAATTGGTGGTATTGGCAATATTGGCTGGTATTAGAAATAAGGTTCATGGGATTTCCTCTATTAAAGGGATAACGGATTTCATTCCTTTATGCTGAACTCTCTATCTGTCCCCATGCATCAGTATATGTGACACGCAATTTTGGTAGTGTGGCGTCCTGGAATTCTGGGTATCCTGGTTTTCTCTCGCCAAATCTTCGATTGTCATTATTGAATCTTCTATCACCATTGCCTTGTCGCCGGTTGTCATATCCTCCTCTGATGTCGTCGTAATTCCTTCTATCGTTGCCGGGGTGTATGCCTCTATTATCGTATCCTCCTCTGTTGTCTTGATCATCTCTTCCTGCATAAGTATCTCTTTTTCCCTGATTCCACTGCTGAGTGTTATTCTGCTGATACTGTTGTCGCTCCTGTGACTGCTGATATGGAACGACTGCCGCCGAGGGTGTTGCTGCTGCTGCTTCTAATTTTTTATGCTCCTTTATAATCCATTCCTTTCTTGCTTCTTCTTGCTATTCTTGCGATAAGTTGTTGATAGAATGAGCATGTTTTGCCCTTTCCTTCTTCTGGCGTTCTTCTTCTTCTTGCATTTCTTCATATATCAACCATTCATTTTGTCTAGCTCTCAATTCTCCTATATCTGCTACTGGAGTCCAATATAAAGATTGGAACATCTTATCCGTTGTTTCCATTGAGCTAATAAATGCCCGCATCTTTTCTTTGTCAGATACCGCCGATCCCACTTCACTACAAAGCTTTCTCCACCTCATAATATAACTTCTACACGTTTCCATGGGTCTTTTCTTATTGTTAAACAACTTTTCTGCCCCAGGGCGCACTCTCTTGTTTTGTATATAATTTGCTATGAATTTTTCTTCCAATTGTGTGTATTTCGCAATTGACTTCTCTCTCAAACCGCCGAACCAAGCCAAGGCTTCATCCTTGAGAGCAGCGGCAAACGACATGCACATTATTGGATCTGAGCCGGTCCATGCCGTTAAATCTCTCCTGTAGCATTGTAAGTGTAAAGTTGGATCTCCTGTACCGTCGAAGATTGATGTAAAAGTTGGCATACTAAACTTTCTGGACACATGTCCATACGTAATTTCATCTACAAATGGTGTCTTTTTTGCCTCTAAGATTGCCTTCTTTAATTTATCATCTTTTGGCTGGCCTGCGGCTTCTTCTATCTTCCTTTCCATACGGCGTAACTTCTTTGCAGCATATTCTTTTATATCACCCAATTTGTCCGAGTCGGCGTAACTTTCCTCGTCATGATTAGATTTCCCGGTCTTCTTACTTCCTTCTTCCTTTTTCACTGTAGATGCCGCCACTTCTGGTCTTGTAGATCTGCTCTTTGGAGCTTTGTGCACTGTATGAGTTGAGCGACTTCTGCTACGACTTTCCATTAACTGTCTATGCTGCTCTGCCAATTGTAAATTGCTCTGGAGGATAATATCCATCTGTCTTTGCATCTGCAACTGCATCTGAGCTTGATTTATGGTGCTTTGTTCGAAGAATTTCTTTAGCATTTCTTCAGTAGCGCTAGTGGATCCTTCTTTTCCTTCTGACACTGTTATTGGCGTCGTTCTGGATGTTCCAACAGCTGCCACCATTCTACTGCTACCTGCTACCTCTTTTGAAGTGTTGCCAGCTGCCCTTGGAAGTAGCCCATTAGTATTGAGATTGCCACCTACTGTCCTTGATAATCCTTCAACTGCATGAGACGTTTCACCGGGAATTGTTGTTTCTTTGATGGTGCTGTCATCTACTGCTTTTCCTTTGCTTTGCGCTGGAACTTCTTCTTCTTCATCTTCTTCTGGTATCCCATCCAAGTGTGTTATATCTTGTATCAGAACAGTATCCCTAGCCGCTGTCTGTTGTTGAGGTACTGCTGCTTGCACTGCTGCTGTCTGCTGTTGTTCTGGTGTTGGCGTTGTTGGCTGTTGCTGCTGAATCACCGGCTGTGGCGCTGTTGTCTGCTGACTTGCATTGCCGCTCAAGAAAAAATCATGTGCAAAACCTAACGGTGGTACCGCTGAACTCCTCAAGTTGTGTCGATTAGGAAGTGGTACAGACTGAGCGGGTATGGGGAACTTTGGAGATTTGCTTGTTGACGCCGTACTTCCTTTCCGCTTAGTCGCCATTTGGTATCCTGTGTAGAAAACAACAAAAGCACTTCCTGACAGTATTAAGCTAGCTTGACTGTTAGCAAATGCCAAATTCGTTAGTGGGGGTGGTTGAGCAGTTTCTGATAAAGTAGGAAACAAACAAAATAGCTCAGAACAACAGCAGCAATGTTTGCAGAGTATGACCTAATCTTGTCGGCAGTTGAAAGAAAAACCCTAAATTTTGAAAACTCATGTAAACCCTAAAAACACCAAAGTTTGATAACTACATTCATATCATAGATCAAAATCTGTACGGCACCGAGATTTTGCTAATAACTTTTCACAAAACTTAAACCCAAAAATCACACCAGGACATGTAAAACAAGAGATACCAACATTAAGCCTAACTACCAAAATGCTTTCTGCCGAGAATCATATTCAGCATGAAAATCTATCATCATCCTAGACTCATAATAACATATCTGGACTTATCAAAGCAAGAAGAATTTTATCACCACTAAACATGAAACCCTTATTGCATATTCAAGCATAACAGAGAAAGAAAAAGTTGAAATTCTAGTTTTTGAACCAACGTCTTTATGGATGAAAAACAACAATCTCTTTTTTTTTATAAGTTAAGAAGGAGGAATCATGTTGTGTTCCCATGAATGAAAAGAATCACGTCTACACACAACTATTAACACACTAATGACGCCCAACACATCTTAACAGAAAGGTTTTTCAATGCTTTTATAAAGGCTAACAATAGTAATACGTTCAAAGATTTCTATAAAAGGAAATTTTTAGCAAGTTTAACAGCATATTTATGGTTAAGAACCATCAGCAGCATATGTGTTGTTAAGACACCCTTAATCATGTTAAAGACATTCAATATTTCCTAACACAGGAGCCTTTTAAGGTTCAGCCTCCTCAACAATAGTAAACATAATCATAACTCCTATAAATGGAAAGTTTGAGCAGCCATCAAACACAGCAGCATAACCACTACTTAAAACCTCATTACCATACAGAATAGCTTAAGTTTCGTTAAAACAAGAAGAAAAAATTTGAAAAACACAGGTTCAGACCTCTTCTAGCGCCAAAATGTAGTTGGTAAAATCCCCAAAGTAGAGATTTTACCAATACACCCTTATTTAAAGACCACAAACACAACATAATAAACATGCTTAAGGTAAAACATATATAAACCAACACTTGAACAAACATACACTACTTAACACAAAGGGAAAACACAACATATAGATAAACAAGCAACAACTCTCATATATTGATTATCATTAACAAGTTCCTTGCATCTCACCTTGCAAAGGATCTCTCTACAGCAAACACAAGATCCTACTACAAATTTGGGCTATGGAGAGTAAGGAATATCTCTTCCTCTCAATAAACCAAACCCTAGCAATCACTCTTCCAACCCCTTCAACTGTGGGCGTACATAGCCTTATATAGGCGCTTATTACATAATGGAAAACAGCTAATACATACAAAAGACTCCTGACACAATTGTCTTTATTCACACACTGCCTTACCGCCGTCCTTCTTCGATATCTCAGAGTCTCTTCTTTGTATCTTCAACGTCCTGTCTCTATATTGGACAAGATCGATGACTCGAATTCCACTGAGTCAACCAGTCAACTCTGACAATCCGACCGTTCTGCTCAGCACTAAATGCTCAACCAACTTATTCAGCTTTTGTCGAGGTCGTGCCGCTGATGCTATCTTGAAGTATGCCGCCATACCCAAGTATTTCTCAGCGTCTTTTCTTGATAAGTGGTTACCGCTGATGGGTACCGCTGTCACTACTCTTCATTTCTTATGAATACCCTCCTTGATATAAATCTTCTTTTAAGTATCTTTAATTGGCCTAAGGCATTTTCTACACCTACAACAGAAGTGCAAAAGAATTTTGATAAAATCTCGAGGAAAGTGGGTTTTCGATTCAGAATCTGTTATTTAAATTTCTAGCAAATAAATATCATATATGATCCATGCTGTAGAAATTAGTTTAGGGTTATTTTAGGGGTTTTCTACCAAATCTATATTAGGAAAGTAGTTTTGTAACTTTCAGTTCTACCAGCATCCTCTCCGAGAAAAGTCAGGGCAGGATTTCCAGAACCTCCTTATTTGGAAGGTAGATCTGGACAAACCAAAACGGTTAGAGGGAATAGTCACAAAAAGATATTTTAGACTAGAAATTTCATTAGGTCATACACATTCAGTCCTCCCTAAAATCTAGCATGTCAGAATCGGTTACAACTGTTAGGGTGCATGTCAGACCCATAATACACTGCGATAGCCGCCTTGGACCTCACGGGTTTGTTACTTTTTGCAGGTCACTGTCATCATGACTTCGAAGTCAAATCAGATGCCGAGACAAGGAATAGGCTCATCGAGACAGGCTCTTCGAGGCATAATACTAGATTATCAACTAGTAAAGGACTATTGAAAAAGCGGGGATACCGGGATATACCACCAACTTTTAGTTTTCGTGAACCTAGTTGATTGTAGTTGTTTGAACGATCTCACAATTCAATATTTAAACAACAACCTGAGTATAGTTCAGAGAACCGAACCCTAACAAGAAAGTAGTTCTTGAAGATCTCAATAGAGATGGATTCACTTAAAGGTTATGAATCAACAAACATGCAATTAATTCAATTATATAGATCAAAGACAATATAATGCGGAATGGAAAAGTAATGCAAGACACCAGAATTTTGTTAGCGAGGAAACTGCAAACCTAGCAGAAAAACCCAGGGACCTCGTCCAGATGTGAACACCCTTAGTATGAACGGTATACAGACGCTAGCCTACTCTCAGACTTCGGACTGGACTGTATCGAGACTGAATTCACCCTACAAGCAATTCAGCTACCAATGTGCTCCTACGTCTCTTGGCTCCCGCAGTAGCCTACGTACTTGATTCCCCTAGCTGACGTCCTTTACAGGCCTAGGAGTTGCTTCACTTCCCTTCGTGAAGACTAGCGCTGCCCTACCTCTAACAGGACGCCTAAAAGTATCCAAGTAATCAAACAAGAATACGATTGTGATTTCCTTTAGACTTAAAGTCAAGGTTAATGGAAATCGATATGTTGAATAAGGCTTATTGATCTAGCCTAAACAACTTTACCTCCAAACACGTGACGAACTTAGTATTGTTTTAGGGGTAAAACAATAAAGAGAATTTGAGGGGTAAAGTGTGAAGTGTAATGATGTAATAAAAGATTGTAATGGAATTCGAGAGGTCAAGATCGAAAAAGACTCGCCTAAACCAAGAAATGGCCGTTCGAGTATTGCTTCAGTTACAAGAAGAGGATATAGGGTTGGTTTAGGGAGGGAAGCAGAGAAAGATGAGATCAGAGAATTGCTATGATTTTCTGTGATGTTGAGATTAAATTGCTAGATAAGGATGGATATTCAGTTCTCACTAGATATTGAATGTTGAGTGAGAAGAGTTAATCAATTATCGATAAGATAGACTTGATTATACTTGCACTGAATTAAACTGTTGAACTTGTTTGTTCTTGTTGTTATGTTTCCAAACTGGTCGAGTGACCTATTTATAGCAATATATTTCCAACTGATCTCGTAAGAAGTGGAAGAGTGGGAGTGTGGAGTAAGTGGGGCAAGTCTTGCGCCTAATATTAGGGAAGAACAAACCGCCCACTTTCTCATCCCCTCTTTTCAGCAACGTTCACACGACTTAGTTTTCTTTCTCGTTAAGTGATTGAGCCGTTGCAATCACACATGCCGTAGACCGCCAAACCAAAACCCTAAATAATATCCCCCCATGTAACTTACTTGATTCTCGTAAGATTTGTTAAATATTTGTTAAGTCAAATATGAATAAGTGCAAGTCGTACCAATTACTGGTAAACTTAGGACTTTGCGATAAGATAGAGATTTAAGCGATAAGCTTGAATATCTCTTTGAGATTTGGTCTAAGGATTGAGCCGGGCAATAGCCATTTAAACCAATAAGATAAGTCTAAGGGTTGAGCTAGCAACCACCACTTAGACTTGATAAGATAATATAAGTCTAAGGATTGAGCAATGCAATCGCCAATTAGACTGAGAGGATTTCAGCAACTCTCTGTGGCAATAGTCGAGTAAATACGACTTTTGATTTGCCATAAATAAGGGAAATTGGTTTGTGGCATGTAATGCACCAATTCCCTGAGTAATGAAGACATATGAATGTCCAAAATAATATAAGTCATAGCCATGAGCCATGATTAAGAATTATAGCACTGATTTATAGAAGCAAGTCCATAATCAGGAAAAACAGACGAATGATGCTATCACAGCGTAGCCATCATCAAGAATGCATAAGCATTGCCAATATAAGACCTAAAGATAGGCCACAATAATTATAATAAGCCATGTTACATGGCATAATAATCTTATTGAGAAGTTAGGCATAGGGCGCAAAAGATAAGCCATAACATTTATGTTATTTTCGGATTTCCGAACAGTTTGCATGTTATCCATTAATAAAATCGCCCAGGCCAGCCTATATTAGATAAAATTCCGAATTTTTAGTATGTTATAGGAAACTCACAGAGGAAAAACTTTCGTGAAGGAAGCGCCTCCTAATTCTTCACGGATTGGGCTGTAAAAATCGCCCAATGAAGAAATACGTGAGCTGCCAGATTTCCGAACTCGATTAGGAAACTAGAGTATTATGGACTAGATAAAATCCATAATCCTCTAGGATTTGGATCAGTGGGACCCATAAATAGAGGGGAGTCTGGGAAAAGATAAACTCTAGCTCCGAGGGAGCAAAGATAGCCGTGAGGGAGAAGAAGGCCATGGACCTTCATGAGTACAAGCAAGGGAAAACCGTAAGGCCTCTAATGTTTGGCCAAGGCACGACTTTGGGCCTCCAAGATTTGGCCAAGGCATAGCCGTGGAGCTCCAAAGTTAGGCCAAAGCAATAGCGTGGGTACCCATAATCAGGCCAAGGAGGTGGCGTGGGCACCCAAGTGCTAAGGCAAGCTAATGACATGGATATCCAAAACTAGGGCAAGCTAACGGCATGGATATCCAAAACTAAGGCAAGGATTGGCCGTGGGCCTCCAAGGGAAGGGGGCGTGAGCATGAGGATAAGGATTAGGCTTAGATATTGCCGTGGATAAAGATTAGGCCAAGGCGTGGCCGTGAATAAAGATTAGGCCAAGGCGTGGCCGTGAGGATAAGAATTAGGCCAAGGCGTGGCCGTGAGTGTAAGGAATGGCCATGGGCCTCCAGGGATTAGGCGAGGCAAAAGATAGGCCAAGCCAATGATGTGGGCACCCAAAGCTAGGCCAAGCTAATAGCGTGGGCATCCAAAACTAGGCCAAGGCATGGCCGTGGATACCCAAAGCTTGGCCAAAGCAATGGCGTGGGCATCTTGGCCAAGGAGATGACCGTGTATACCCCTAATCAGGCCAAGGAATGGTCGTGTACATCCAAATGCTTATGGCGTGAATGGCCTAGGGTTTGGCTCGAGCATGGGCTAGGCTAATGCGTATGCGTAGGTATTTTTTACGTATAGGCTAGGGATATGGACCATGCTACTAGGCTAGGGTCGTAAGATATCAAAATACAGCTAATGGTAATTTAAATATCTTATCCCTACTATAAAATAAGTTCATACCTTATCTCGAGCTATTCCAGGATGCCAAAAATTGATGCAAAATTACTCCTGTGACCTCCTCGCCAAAAACCACCATCAACAAGTATGAAACCTAGTTCGTGAATATGCGTTGGAAACTTCTAGGGTTTACGATTCAAGATCTATCTTACGAAGTTTCTATCAAATCTTGGTCATGATAAGATTGAAAATATTCAATCGACCCAAGATATAGGATGAAATTTTACTTTCGACCTGTGCTTCACGATCCTCAAGTGAAGTCTTTCAATAGTCGTAGTCCAAAAGGACTTCGAGACGACCAACCTTTATGCAAGGATACACAGATGTGTAGAGGATTGGGATTGTATCTTGCAGAAGGTCATCTATTTATAGTGATCACCAAGGGAGGCTTTGCTTAAAGTTTAAGCAACCTTGAGCAGGGCTCAAGTAAGTTCCGGAACTAAGAAGGTCCATAACTTGATTACCCATTCTCAATCTTCTATGAACTTTGGACTAAGCCAAAAGTTACAGAAGAATCAACCTTGTTTGAAGGTTCGCAACTTCTGGTCCAATTCTTGTTTGGACATCGCTTTACGACTTCTGGTCCAAATACTTAGTTTGAACATCGCTTGGATTAAGTTGTTGATTTCCATGGGCCAAGTAATGACGAGTCCGAGAACTAATCATGCCTAGACCGAAAACTTCAATGATATGAAAGTTTGGAAGTTTTCTCATGGCTTATATGTACGCATTCATGAACGCGTTCATAGAGCAGTCAATAGAGTTCAGGAGAATTTAGGAACTTGTATGTATGCGTTCATACAGACTTTTGCTCGTTCTCTGAAATGCCATACAAACACATGTACGCGTTCATGTACGCGTTCACCGTTGTGGTCAATTTCAAGAGACAATCCAATATACTCTACTTATACATATTATCACGAGTGTGACAAATGCAAAGGCGGGAATCCTAAAATACCTTCGGATCATATAAACCACATCATAGACTATTGGTATGATAGAAATGGTAAATACGATACGGAAAGGAAAAACCTTTCTAACCTTTAGCGAGGATGTTATGATTTATCAAGTAGTAAGCTTCGATCTTCGTCTTCATCAGTCTTCGTCTTGATTACCTAAAACTATCCTAGTCCGAGGTTGTAGAGTAAACTTATCAAGGATTGTGTTTTTGTCTCATAAACTTGACAACTGACTTGAGATAACAATATCGGTGGGTTCAACCGAGCAATGCTCTAACAATCTCCCCCTTTGTCAATTTTAGTGACAAAAACCAATCTTACATATGGATTTAAAAAGTAAAATCTTTTAGCCCTAACCATAATGTCCTTGGTCTTCGTGTAATCTTCAGCGTCTTCAGATATGAGTGTTCCTGGAAGTGAAGATTCAAGGTAGAGATAACAAACTCAAAGTCACCACACATCTTGGTTTCTAGAAGGACATAGTCCAACAAGAGTTTGTTATGCAATTGAGTAGTATGTAAAACTTGTAAGCATATTGCATCGATGCTTCAAGATACTACACAATTTGATATGTTCTCCCCCTTACTCAATACACTAACTTTTGCTTTGACATGACAAGCACATCGATTTTACTCCCCCCTATGACAATGCCGTAAACAATTGTCGTACTAGATAGAAATATTTTACTCCTCCTTAATACAAGATTTCTCCCCCTTTTTGTCATAAAAATAGACAAAGAAAAGAAATACAGGAATCCTCATAAAATCGCAATAATCAATGTAGACAAAGGTTAACATACCTGAAACGAGAGATAAAAGATGCAATTCTCTCGTAGATTCCACAGCCGCACTCCCCAAAAAGATATTACCATGAAGCACAAGTTCAAAAGAACTCTCCCCCATAATGTGTTATTCCATAAGGAACAACGCGACGACCTTCCCAAGCAAGGATTTGGAATAAATTCTTGGGTACAATTTTGCAAGGAAAATTGTAGATATATTTTTCTTTCCTAGCCAGTTACGGTCAAATAGAAATTCAAGGTTTAATCTTCATACTTTCTCAGAGAGTTTCGGTCAACCATCGCCTTTAGAGAAAACATTAGGTTACCCCTTCCTAGTGGTTGTAAGACTAAGAATTAAAGGTACAACATTTAATCCAGCGGAGTTCAACATTGTAGTCTACGAGGTACCTTATCATCAAAATCGTCTCCCCTTAGCCATAAGAGTCAGAAGCATGGATTTTGATAATACTTCATGAACTGCTTTACCCGAACGGGTGGTATGGCTAAAAAAACAAGTTCACGGTTTTACAATACATTCATAAAGATAATCAATTAAGATCAAGCATTGCAATCATCAATTAAGATTTTAATTTAATAACCTCGATTAATTGATGAAAAAGAAAACATGGAAGTAGCATAAGCAAATCATGCTTAAATCAAAAGATGACTACTTCTAGCATAGTGATTACCCATACCCTAAGGAAAAGACAAAAGCTTTTTAATAAGGAGTTAACAATGCTAATCAAAAACTCACCTAGATATCAGAGTCAGTATTTTCTTCAGGAGCTATCGAATCTTTATTATCATCTGTCTTCAGGTTTTCGAAATTCTCTTCTAAGTCATCACCATTAAATGGTGAGATATAATCAAGCAGAATTTTCACATCACCTTTCAGATTGGTGAGTTCATTTTTCATAACAGGTATGTCACGTTTCAGTGTTAGAAGTTTTTCTGCTATGGTAACAAGCTGAACCTTGACGACTTCAATATCTCGTAAAAGATTGAATGCAATTTCTGCCGAGATCATTGTGTCTTTCTTTTGATTGTCAATAGCATTGAAGCAAACAATAGTAGGAGAGTATTCTTGAAATTCAAGAGTCAACTACGTCTTCTTTGACAAATCTTATATTCTTCCTTTTCCCATCACCACCTTTATGAAAGTTAGCTTCATCCATATTTCTCGTGTGACACTACGAGAAATTATGTAAGTGTGCTTGAACGTGATTTCAAGTCTTTTAGGGTGTGATATATTTATAGGTCTCATTGAGATACAAAAGGAAGTTAATACAATCTTAAACTGTATAAGGAAGTCGGTTTCCGGAACGAGTTTTTTAAGTTCGTAAAAAACCGATAAGAGGGGTTTGAGATGACCTTTTTAGAGTCTAAAGATATTCTGAGCAAGACTTTCCCCTTTTTCATTATTTCACAAAATAAAGACTCAAGATGAGTGTGCATGTCCATGATGATAGAATTAGCGTTTACCCAAAATATTGGCAATAGACGCATGTTTAATTTCTTATGTAACCAATGAGGAGATAAGTTTAAATATCAACATCATGACTTGTTTTTTCATGACTTTTTAGCTTACGCTCACAGTTACTCTCATGGATCATGTTCTCGACTCTTGCCTTAGGAGCCAGAGGCAGGGAGAGACCCTGAAGGTAGCTATTTTAAAGTGTTGATATTCACATCGAGTCATTATATGTTGGACTCTTATTGGATGTGAAAGCACGTTCAAGATGTGCTATAAGACAACCTCTGATATTGTCAACAATATGTGACTCAGAGTAAATTTTTTGGAGCATCGCTAAACAGTTTTGTGTCTATTTATTGGTTTCAAGAAATTTCCTACAAGGTTTATTGCTTTGAATACTAGGATCCCACTTTTATTTATCAAAAAGACATAATAGCACAATAGTGAGATAAGAAAAATTAAACCTTGAGGTGTACTGTCCTCTTATTGTTCATAAGAACAATTACTTCACTCTTATCTAGACAGTACACTGTCTAGATAAGAGTGGCAACTCATAACACTTTTTAGGTTTTATGGCGAGTGCTTTCCCACTCGCCTTGTGTCATCAATCTTTTCTCTATTTCTTTTGAGAATTTGTCATAGAAGTTGCTATCATCAAAGTAAGATTCAATGGTTGAGGAGTTACCTGAAAGTTTCTGCTCCTTCTAACGTATGTTAATGATATCTTTCAGCTTTGAAGAACCTTGCTTTCTTTTGACAAGGATGTCTTGAAATTGAGTAACCAATTTACGCAAAGCATCATCTTGCAAAACTTCTATTCCCTTATCTTGATTGTTAACAGAATGTATCTTCCTCTTGGGAACCCAATGTTGTGTTTTTTCAACAGATTTGTTGAAACGGTGACTTCCAGAACTCTGAGAACGTCGAAAAAATTTCTTAGTCTCAGTATGTTCTTTGACTTGTCTAGGTCGTGACCAATGATTGGGTTGATTGGTCTTTTTGATGTCACCGATTTCTTTGAGAATTTGATCTAGCTTTTGTTCGAGATCAACTATTCCTTTATTCTCAAAGTGTTTTCTTGATCTTGTCCGAATAGTTTTATTCGTTTTGCAAATTTGACAGATCATAGATGCATCTTTGGTGTTTTTTACGTTGGTGACAGATTTCTCAACGTTCTTGGCTTTTTGCACAGGAATAGTTGCAATATTGCCAATAGATGCAGGAATTGTTTGAAACACAACGGATTTGTGTGTTTCATCTTTCAGGAGTGCAATCTCTCCTTTCAATTCCGTTATTTTTTCACACACCATGACAAAGATCGATTCATGTTTTGATTCCTCACTGGGATTGATTTTCGAACAGGAATCAGAGGTTATCATGGATATATGATTGACAAGTCGATTAACCTTGTGCGTTAGACGAGTAATCTCAAAAGTTTGAAAATTCATGTGATTAATGAGTCCAGAGCTTTCCTTTTCAGCTTCTCTTTCAACTTCTGAATAAGAATCATCAGAGAGGTTAAAAGGTAAGGCTTGTAGATATGGTTCATCAAAAAGAGAGGAAGACCCAATATCTATGATTGACTTACCAGTGTTTTTGTCTGGTGTACCGGGACAAGACATGATTCACGAAAAAAGCGTCAAACACAGACAGTTACGTCCTTTGCAAGGTGTTTGCCGGCTCTGATACCAACTGAAAAAGTGGGGATACCGAGATATACCACCAACTATTAGTTTTCGTGAACCTAGTTGATTGTAGTTGTTTGAACGATCTCACAAATCAATATTCAAACAACAACCTGAGTATAGTTCAGATAACTGAACCCTAACAAGAACGTAGTTCTTGTAGATCTCAATAGAGATGGATTCACTCAAAGGTTATGAATCAACAAACTTGCAATTACTTCAATTATATAGATCAGAGACAATATAATGCGGAAGGGAAAAGTAATGCAAGACACCATAATTTTGTTAACGAGGAAACTGCAAACCTAGCAGAAAAAACCCGGGACCTCGTCCAGATGTGAACACCCTTAGTATGAACGGTATACAGACGCTAGCCTACTCTCAGATTTCGGACTGGACTGTATCGAGACTGAATTCGCCCTACAAGCAACTCAGCTACCAATGTGCTCCTATGTCTCTTGGCTCCCGCATAAACCTACGTACTTGATTCCCCTAGCTGACGTCCTTTACAGTCCTAGGAGTTGCTCCACTTCCCTTCGTGAAGACTAGCGCTACCCTGCCTCTAAGAGGACGCCTAAAAGTATCCAAGTAATCAAACAAGAATACGATTGTGATTTCCTTTAGACTTAAAGTCAAGGTTAATGGAAATCGATATGTTGAATAGGGCTTATTGATCTAGCCTAAACAACTTTACCTCAAAACACGTGACGAACTTAGTATGAAACCTAGTTCGTGAATATGCGTTGGGAACTTCTAGGGTTTACGATTCAAGATCTACCTTACGAAGTTTCTATCAAATCTTGGTCGTGATAAGATTGAAAATATTCAATCGACCCAAGATACAGGATGGAATTTTACTTCCGACCTGTACTTCACGATCCTCAAGTGAAGTCTTTCAATAGTCGTAGTCCAAAAGGACTTCGAGATGACGACCAAGCTTTATGCAAGGATACACAGATGTGTAGAGGATTGGGATTGTATCTTGCAGAAGGTCATCTATTTATAGTGATCACCAATGGAGGCTTTGCTTAAAGTTTAAGCAACCTTGAGTAGGGATCAAGTAAGTTCCGGAACTAAGAAGGTCCATAACTTGATTACCCATTCTCAATCTTCTATGAACTTTGGACTAAGCCAAAAGTTAAAGAAGACTCAAACTTGTTTGAAGGTTCGCGACTTCTAGTCCAATTCTTGTTAGGACATCGCTTTGCGACTTCTGGTCCAAATACTTAGTTTGAACATCGCTTGGATTAAGTTGTTGAATTCCATGGGCCAAGTAATGACGAGTCCGAGAACTAATCATGCCTAGACCGAAAACTTCAATGATATGAAAGTTTGGAAGTTTTCTAATGGCTTATATGTACGCGTTCATAGAGCAGTCAATAGAGTTCAGGAGAATTCAGGAGAATTCAGGAACTCGTATGTACGCGTTCATGAATGCGTTCACACAGACTTTTGCTCGTTCTCTGAAATGCCATACAAACACATGTACGCGATCATGTACACGTTCAACGTTATGGTCAATTTCAAGAGACAATCCAACATACTCTACCTATACATATTATCATGAGTGTGACAAATGCAAAGGCGGGAATCCTAAAATACCTTCGGATCATATAAACAACATCATAGACTATTGGTATGATAGAAATGGTAAATACGATACGGAAAGGAAAAACCTTTCTAACCTTTAGCGAGGATGTTATGATTTATCAAGTAGTAAGCTTCGATCTTCGTCTTCATCAGTCTTCGTCTCGATTACCTAAAACTATCCTAGTCCGAGGTTGTAGAGTAAGCTTATCAAGGATTGTGTTTTTGTCTCATAAACTTGACAACTGACTTGAGATAGCAATATCAGTGGGTTCAACCGAGCAATTCTCTAACAACTATCACCAAAAATAGCACCAAGTAAAGTCCAGCATAGGGAGCAAGTACACGAAGATGAAGTACTAGTAGAAGATTTGGGATCCGAGGGGGAAGGATTTCCAGAAGGGGAGGAACTCTCACGGCAACAAATTCACGAAGTAGAGGAGGAAGATGACGACGAAGAAGAAGAAATCCCAAATGAAGTAGTTCAGGCACATCATCCAACCGAAGAAGAAACCGTCAGGGATGCACATTCAGGAAACTAATAAGGAAAAACCGAAAAATAAGAAAGCTCAAACAACAGCTAGCCGAAGCAAATAAGAAATCCGCTGAAAAATCAGTTTCGAACTACAAACGAAGCAGTGAAGGGCACTCTCGTCCCCATGAAAATTCGCACTCCAAACGAACCTCCACATCGAAAAATAATAGCGAGGCATATAGACACCTAGAGGAGCGTAGGAAGGAGGTATCGAGCTGACATATCGAGCCAAGCATACTACCAAGAGGCAACATCATACAATTGATATACGAGAGCGAACAGGCGGGAAAGGATGTCGAGACTTTGGCACTGCAAAAAGTCATGATGGAGAAAATCAAATCAATGCAAACAGAGCTCTTCGATAACAAAATGCAGTCAGTTGACAGTGTAAAGTTGAACCAAGCAATTAACGACGTCAACCGCTCGCCATTAAGCCCCGAACTTCTAAGCAAGTCCATACCAGTGAAATGCACTATGCCAGTTTTTAACTTTGTCTTCAATGGAACAGGAGATGCGACTCTCCATATTAAAATGTACCAAAGATTATTCCTAGCTTGGGCGGACAAGGACGAGGTTCTCTGCAAGTATTTCCCGTCCAGCTTGAAAGGAGAGGCCTTAGCTTGGTATGATAGCCTACCAGCAAGCTCAATTTCTTCGAGTAATTATCCAAAGTCTTCTGATAGGTGTCTAAAAACACCTCTCTAACTATATATTGATTACACTTTCTTTAGCTATTTTTCATATAAAAGGTGCATTTTACGCTTTATTTGTGTTTTATAGGAAATTTGGAATAAAAGGAGAAAAAGGTGTCAAATAACTACTAAGGGGCTACCAAAGTGTTAGAGGACAACCGGCTGGAAAGGGCCAGCTTTTGTAGCCCAAAAAGGACGCAGACGGGTGAGCAGAGAAAGACGAAGAAAAGCTGAAGAATAGGCTGGTCCCACCGCTGACATGCAGCAGCTTTGGCTCCACTTCGATGCGTCTCGGAACATCTAACTTGATGTACTGCTGATCCAGGAGGCTGCCACGTGGATATTTTTAATTGTGGACCATTGATCTCTAAGTCCTAGTCTGCTACGTTACTTCGTGTAGCACTGAAACAACACCACTATTTTCTTAACCTTTAAAACTTACGGTAGAAAACAGAGAAAGGTTATCTTGAGTTTTGGGGGTTTTTGGCTGGGTGACGGCAGGGAAGGAGGCTACCGGAGGTGCTGCTGTGGTGGAGAAAATCAGAGAAGAAGGAGAAGACCAGTAGCCGGGTGACGACGGTGGTTCCGGTTTAATCTTTTTATCTCTTGCATTTATTTTAATGGGTTTTGAGAAACCCATTGCCATGTTCTAATAACCTTGTAACTAGGGTTCTATGGATGAAACCACTTTGAGCAATAGACCAATTGATTTGAAATATATATATGGTTTAAAGGCTAATTGATTTAATTAATTCTATAATTTTGTTTATTCCGTGGATGATGATATTCGTTGTTGCTTCACCGGTTTTGTACGATACAATAACTATTGCGCGTAATCAGTAGTTTCATAAATATTTTTGTCTCGATTTTGATGGTCCATGCTTGGGTTAATTTCTTTGATGGGTTATGCTTAGGATAGTCAAATAATATTTGTGAGCCTATATTTAGTTTCGTATAATTTTCTCGCTAATACAATTTGATGGTGCATGCTTTGGGTGACGTCTTTGATGTGCTATGCTTTTAGTACCCCAGATATTTACGACTCTATACAAATAATAGGTGATGTCAATAGAACGACAAATAAACAAATGTTTAAGAATTATGTTTCATTTCAGTAATCAAATATAGATAGTGGTGGAACCCGAAAAACCCTAGTTACTGATTCTCCCAGTTTATTTTATTTATTTTTATTCTTCAAAATCATTTTCTAAAATCCCAAAATATAATCTCTGCTTTATAAATTAGGAATATTAGTTACATCATTTTTCACCGCTCCCTGTGGGTTCGACTTGTACTTGTCGTTATCTACTAGTCAGACACTGTGCACTTGCAGTTACTTATTGTAGGTTTCCGAGCCTATCATCTTCATACTTCATTTCTTGTACAACAATTCATCAAAGCCTGGGGTAGAGAAACTTTTCAGTCTCAAGGTAAGACCTAAAGAATCTATCAAGAGCTTGACCGAGAGGTGGACGGCGTAATGCGTAGAAGTCGGAAACGGGGCCTCGAAAAAAGGACAAAGTACGAGCATACTTGAATGCACTTGACAAGGATCATCCACTGTATGAAAAGCTCTTCTCCAAGAACGTAGAAACATTGCGAGATCTTCGAAATATCAAAGGGAGCGAATCACGCTGGAAGAAATCAATGAACAAGCCGCCCAAGTGTAAATGGTGAAAAATGGAAGAGGGACAAAAATGGAAAATAATTCTCTGCTTATATCTTGCCAAAAGGAAATTGCCTACTCAGGCACATCTCTATGGCTCAGAACACAACCTGCTCTGCAAGCCAAATATGCTTCATATGAATTCTCTCTTATAACTCCCGGTGGAGAGAATTATATCGTAGTGCAAAGATAAATAACCCCACCAACTCATAGACCCACCAATTTACTTCATGTCGACATTGCTTCAAATTCCTCGACATCAGAACTAAATTGCTCACTGGTATTATGGTGGAGAGTTAACAGAGACGCATCCTCATAGATTTCCTCTTAAAATACGACTCGATATCTGAGTCTCAATGAAAACATCAGAAACATCGCGGCACTAGGCCTGTCCAGAGCTCTCTGAGAAGTATACAACAACCTAAACACACTTAGGCAGGCCACAATCTAAACACGGAATGGCCTAATATACCATGGATAAGCATTCCATTACCTAAAATACGCCATAGCCCATGTGCAAAAACATGCCATAGTCGCAGCGTGGCCTGAATACGCCACAAGAGATTGGCCTTGGCCAATGACCAAGGCCGTGGCCACACGGCCATGGCGCCATACATTTCTGGCCTTGGCCAAACCCAAGGCCGTGGCCACACGGCCATAGCGCCATGCTCATGGCGCCATACATTTTTGCCACACGGCCATAACGCCAAGCTCATGGCGCCATCCATTTCTGGCCTTGGCTAAAGCCAAGGCCGTGGCCACACGGCCATGGCGCCATCCATTTGTGGCCTTGCCCAAAGCCAAGGCCGTGGATATAAAGGCTACAACACCATATTCATGGCACCATAAGTTCTTGGCCTTGGCCAAAGGCCAAGGCTACTACCACGGGGCTATGGCACAGTATCCATGACGCCACACCTATTTTAGCCAAAATCATGGTCATAGAGCCATGGCCACGCAACGCGGCTTAGCTCAACACAACTATGCAACATCTGCACGCTACACGAGATATCAAAATATCACACGAGGGGATAACTTTAGGGGTATTGGTCGGCGGTCTACGAACGTTAGAAAGAAACTGATAGAGATGATGGACAGTTACGAGAAAGTGCTGCTGAGTGGACACGTTCTACACGACTCTAGCAGTTACAGAGCACAACTCATGTCCTCCACTCTTCCACAGCTTCCACATTCTCTGTCGAGAGATCAGGGTGAGTTCAAAACTATAAATAGAGGCTTCCTCTATCTTCCAAGGCAGAACATTCAGAACACTTGAAAACACCAGAACCTCAGAGCGAATACCTGAGCATTAAAAACACTTTTAGCCTTGGAGATTTCCAGTCACATTCACGATGGGGATCTTGAACCGTTACACCCAGAAACACACATTCTCAACCTGATCTCAAGTTTCTTTCATTGTTCCCTCCCTAGATCAACCTATATCCTCTCTGTGACCGAAGCAAGACTTGAACGACCATTGACTTGGTTTAGGCTTGTCTTGTTCGATTTTGATCTCGAGCACTACGAAAGTACCCAGAGACGGTACAATGGTTTTCAGGCAAAAACATTTGGCGACCACAGTGGGAGATCAATCTCTCGGTCCCAGAAGATTTTCTCAAAAATGGTTGAACTCAGGTCAGGATCAGACACCAAAACTCCCAACTCTTCAACTGACGGTGCTGCAACTCCCAGTGCAACACCTACCAATGCATCCTCATCCGGTGTTGCGCCCAATGCTCAGGCTATCAGGACGCTTTCCCTGCAACACCTTCTGTTCCAGTAATTTCCGTCGCCTCGGTGACTCCCACTGCTCCAGCCAACGCCTCTAGCAAAAACCCTTCTTCCACAGTTAGGATTAATGCTACCAATGCTGAAAAGGGGAATGGAGTATCAAAGACGTTGACCATGGACGAGATGGCCAAACGCCAAGACGAGATGACCAAACGCCAAGACGATCTTGCAGAAAGTCAGAGCAAGATGTTTGATACCCAACTAGGGATCTTGGCTTGCCTCGAAACCCTGACTGCAAGGATGTCGAATTCACCAACCCAAGAAACCCTCAAGACTACTGCTGGCACTCACTCCGCTGTGATCCACATCCATGATGATGAAAGACCTCCTGCTCAAGTGGAGTCTCACCAAGGGGAAGGACAACAACCCCGCTACGTCACGACAGACGATTTGGATAGGCTACTGCGGAACCGGGAAAGAGAGATGACACTGCATGTCCACCAAGAACGACCGCCATATCCATACGAAGTAAAATGATCTCTCTCCCCAAAGGATATGTTTCTCCTATGTTCTCCTTGTATAACGGAACCGGGAACGCCCGTGAGCATGTCTCACGATTTTTGGAGTCGTTAGGAGAACATGAATACAATCATGTATTGAGGTTCAAAGAGTTTTCAAAATCCTCATTGGGAGAGCCTACACCTGGTACAATAACCTCGCCCCAAGCAGCATTGGTACATGGAGCGAAATGGTAAACGCGTTCTACTGCAGGTACTTCTTCGTGTCTGAGCAGGTAACACTATCAAACCTAGGTAGAATGTTTCAGAGACCCAGCGAACACCCGAACGACTATGTGAAGAGATTCAGGATCCAAGCTCTCGACTGTCATGATCCGAATGTCACAGAACTAAAATTGGTGGAGCTCTGCATCAATGGAATGATCCCAGTCTATCGAGCCCTCTTGGAAAACCTTTGTTTTCAAACATTCTCTGAACTCCACGAAGCTGCAAAGAGGTCCGCTACGACTGCACATGCATTACTAGAAAGAGCTAAGCCCCTGAGGAGTGAAGAAGCCCGTAATCCCCGTGGCGACAGGAGGCTAATCAACAAGCAGTTGTTGATGGTGGTTTTTTGGCAAGGAGGTCGCAAGAGTGTAATTTTGCACCATTTTCTGGCATCTTGGCGTCGTCAGGTGGATGGCTCAAGGCAAGGTATGAAATTATTTGCAGTAGGGATAAGAGAATTGGTCACCATGGCCATATTTTGATTTCTCACGACCATGGCCTAGTGCCATGGTCCACATCCCATCTATCCCTAGCCTACACGGCTAACCTTAGCCTACACGGCCACCCTAGCCTACACGGCTAACCCTATCCTACACGGCATCCCTAACCTATGCGCCATCCTATCCTAGCATATGTGGCTATTCTGTCCTGGCCCACACGACCATCCCATCCCATGTTTTGCGGGTCTAATACCAGGGCCCCACTTTCTTTGATTGGCCATAACCTAATGTCATGGTCCCACTTTGTTTGCTTGGCCGTGGCTTAGGCTATAGCCCCACTTTTATAGCTTGGTCATGGTTAGCACCATGTCCCACTTTGTTTGCTTGGCCTGGCTTATGCTATGGCCCCACTTTTATAGCTTAGTCATGGTTAGCACCATGTCCCACTTTGTTTGCTTGGCCGTGGCTTAGGTTACGGACCCACTTTTATAGCTTGGTCATGGTTAGCACCATGACCCACACTTTTATCTTGGCCGTGGCACATGCCACGACCCCGCTCTTTTAGCTTGGTCGTGGCTCTTGCCACGGCCCCACATTCTTGGCCTGGCCGTGGCTCATGCCACGGCCCCACTTTCATTACTTGGCTGTGGCTCTTGCCACGGCCCCACTTTTATTACTCGGTCATAGCTTATGTTATGACCCCACTTTTTTTGCTTGGCCGTGGCTCATGCCACGGCCCCACTTTTATAGGTCGGCCATAAAACAATACTATGGCCCACTTTTATCACACGACCATAGCTTGAGGGTCCCACTTCTTAATCCTAAGTCATCTTTACTTATAGGGTAGGCCCCTCTTTACCATTCCAAGTCCTAATTGATTATATATTCCATAACGTTGTGGTTTCCTAATCAAATTCGGAAATCTGACAGATTACAAATTACTGTAAAGAACGATTTATACGGTCTAATCCGTAAGGATTCAGGAGAAACTTCCTTCATGAAAGTTGTTCGTCTTCGAGTTTCCCATGACATACTAAAATTTCATAATTTTAGAAAATATAGGCTGGCCTGGGCGATTTTTAGAGTAAGTGACATGCAAATTGTCTAGAAATCTTAAAATGACCTAACGTTATGGTTCATCCCTATACATCCTATAGTAGACTTCATACTAAGATTATTATGCTATGCAATATAGCTTATTATCATTCATGCATCCTATCTTTAGGTCTTGAATTGGTAATAGCTCATGCATTTTTGGTTGTGGCTACGCTGTGTTAGCATAACCTGACTTTTCTCCTTATTATAGACTTGCTTCTATAATCAGTGCTACATTTCTTAATCATGGTTCATGGCTATGGCTTATATTATTTTAGACATTCATATGTCTCTGTTACTCAGGGAATTGGTGCATTATATGCCACAAGCCAATTTCTCATATTTAAGGCATAGGAAGAGTCGTATTTACTTGACTATTGCCACAGAGGGTTGCTGAAATCCCTTCACTCTAAATGGCGATTGCATAGTTAAATCCTCAGACTATTTTCATTGGTCTATATGGCGATTGCCCGACTCAATCCTTATACCAAGGCCTAAAAGAGATACACAAGCTTATCGCTTAATTCTCTATTTATGTGCAAAGTCCTGAGTTTACCAATAAATGGTACGACTTGCACTTAGTCAGCTTTGACTTAACAAGTATTCAACACTTAAAAAATCATACGAGAATCAAGTAAGTTACATGGGGGGATATTCTTTAGGGTTTTGGTTTGGCGGTCTACGGCACGCGTGATTGCAATGGCTCAATCACTCAACGGGAAATAAACTAAGTCGTGTGAACGTTGCTAGAAAGGTGGGATGAGAAAGTGGGATGTTAGTCTTCCCTAATATTAGGCACAAGACTCTTAACAGGTGACCCCACTTACTCCACTCTCTCACTCTTCCACTTCTTCCACTTCTTACGAGATCAGTTGGAATTATATTGCTATAAATAGGTCACTCGACCAGTTTGGAAAACAAGTTCAACAAGTTCATCAGAACAATCAGTTTAATTCAGTGTAGTACAATCAATTCATCTCATTGATAATTGATTAACTCTTCTCATTCAGCATTCAATATCTAATGAGCACTGAATATCCATTCTTTTAGTAACTTTATTCACAACATTACAGAAATCATAACAATTATCTGATCTCATCTTTCTTGGCTTCCCTCCCTTAAACCAATCCTATTTCCTCTTCTTGTAACTGAAGCAATACTCGAACGACCATTTCTTGGTTTAGGCGAGTCTTGTTCGATCTTGACCTCTCGAATACCATTGCAACTTCTTACTTTACCCCTCAGATTCTCTTTATTGTTTTACACCTAAAATATTTGGCGACCACAATGGGAGGTTATTATCTCAGTTGTAAAAAAAAATTGTTGAAACTAGGAGGCAGAGTTCAGAGATAAAACTCTCCAAACATCACCAGTGGTCCCACAACCTCAGCTGTTACAAGTGGTGCTACCACTCCTCGAGTCAGTGGCGTCATCAACTCTGCTAGTCCCACCACCCAAAGAGTGAATCATATCACACCTCCAAACCCTAATGCCGTAGTTACCTCACCTCAAGTTGTGGGGCCACTTCATATCCTTCTTTCAATACCACGGCTACCCTACCTCATGTTATGGGGGCCACTTCATCTCTATCCTCTGCTACCACGGTTACCCCATCCCATGTTGTGGGAGCCACTTTCACCCCTGTAGGGACCACCTCTACAACTCCTGGTAATCCTTACACTCCTATCTCAAGCCGCACAGAAGCTTTTCTCTTTGGGCCCCGCACTGGAGAAACAAGGAGTACTGAGAATTCACCAAACATGGCGGATCTACTGAAGACTCAACAAGATCTAGCCCTGAGTCAAAATAGCATGGTGAAAACTCAATTGGAATTGCTATCTTGTTTGAGAACTCTCTCAGAACGTTTAACACCACCAACAAACCCTGTGATAACTCGTGGAGAACTCCCTATCAACCTCGACAGGGCGGGCCCATCTCAAATTCATGCCAATCCTGATGACCAAGAAGTTCATGTCCACACCACATGTGGGCCAAGCACAGGTTCTCAACATAACTTTGTCACTCGTGAAGATCTGCAAAATCTCCTGCAAGCTCGGAACGTGGAAAATTCAGATTTATTTCATCGTCATCAACCTCCATATCCACTTGAAGTTCAACGTGAGTCTCTTCCCGAAGGATATGTTGCACCTTCATTCTCGATATATATAATGATATTGGAAATGCTCGAGAACATATATCTCGTTTTCTAGAATCATTGGGAGTGCATGAAAGAAGCCAAACTGTGTGTCTCAAAGAATTCTCGAAATCCCTGACTGGGAAGGCATACACTTGGTATAATAGTCTGGCTCTCAACAGTATTCTCAGCTGGAGCCAGATGGTTAATTATTTCCTCAAGAAGTACTTCTTTGTGTCTGAAAAACTCACTCTCTCTGATTTGGGGAGGCTTTAGCAGCGAAACAATGAACATCCAGATGATTATGTGACAAGGTTCAGAACTCGTGCGGTGGATTGCAATGATCCAAATGTGACAGAGTTGCAACTGGTGGATCTCTTCATCAATGGAATGATACCAGTATATCGAGATTTATTGGAGAATCTGGATATTAATAATTTCACCAAACTCCATAAATCCGCCAAACGATCCGCTACTACTGCACCCACATTACTAGAAAGACCCAGACCTGTGAAGGTTGAAGAAAGTCGTGGTGAGACACGTGCCAGCAAATGACTCGTCAACAAGCAATACATCTCTCTTCCCTCAGTCCATGCCGTCATTGAAGGTGTTAAGAGAAAGGCGCATACTCCTGAGGCCCCACATTTGAAACGTGCGGCCCCAACCCAATCTCAGGCTCCTGCCCAGGTCCCAGCTACTGCTCCTGCACCAAAGGCACCACGACAACAGAGGGAATTTTCTAAAATTCCAGATTTCCCTTGTACAATGGATGAAGTGATAGAGCTCTTGGAAGCATGGATTCAAGATGGTGTTGTGAAATTACCTCATGTACGGAGAGAACCCACAACACAAGAACTGCCTGATCCCAAGT
>JAJJMA010284983.1:1123-12811 GCA_023529015.1 Papaver nudicaule | reverse complement strand
CCCAAGTATTGTCATTTTTCATAGATTCATCAATCATCCCACCAGTGAGTGTCATCGACTCAAGCAAATCTTCAATGAAAAGATTTGAGTCAGGGGAGTTAAACTTGGGGACTGAGGGTGTGCATAAGAATCCACTCCCTCAGCATCAACCTCAACGTCAGCATCAACCCAATATTCGAAATTTCACTATCTCCGGGGAATCTGTCAAGCAAACCGCTAATTATTTGATGGAAAATCTATGTGAGCTCTTGCATTTTTCCAAGAACCAGCGAAGACACATTTTCACAACCTTCAACTGGATTGCTAGTGGTAAAGAAATACCTGTATCAGAAAGACATGGAGAACCTCAATCAAAACCTGCGGAAGTTAGACCAGATATGATGGCGGGAGGGAAGCGCGTCCCAATACCACTCATCTCTGCCCGTCTCAAAGGTACAAATTTCAAGAAAGTTCAAATTGATGCTAGTGTTATAGTTAGCCTAATCCCAATCAAAACACTTCAAGCAATTGGGATTTCCAGACGGGATGTTATTTATTATCCCACGGTGATGAAAGATTCAAAAGGAAATTTTCAAGATGTGTATGGTCACATTACTTTGGATCTGAAGGTGGACTCGACTCACACCGAACAAAAGTTTCATGTAATAAAGGAAGACAATGAGCATGATATGATTTTGGGGCGTCCCTGGCTTCATGAGAAGAGATTTGTGCCTACAGTCTCACAAGTAATCATCAAGGGCCAAGAACTCATGTTCGACCAAGAAAGCTGCAACGTGGGAAAGCTGGAGTACCATGTTGTAACACCCGCAATCCTGACACAGACCTCACACCCGAGCCCATGTAGAGTGCGGCATGTTAACCCCCTAAGACAGATCCCAGCTCAGCTCAAACAAGAGCTACTCTGCGCAGGTTTAGGGAATCACATCCGTTCCCATGGATAACTCGTACCCAATCATAGAGTATTTAGAGATCACACCCGTCTCATGGACCTCAGCCCAAAGTAGAACATCATGCTCAAGAACAATGTTAGTTAATCATCAAACATGATAGAAGTATGAAGTTTGTAAAACAATAACTTAATCAAAACAGTTTTTGGTTTGTGTTGCGCCTACCTCAACAAGCAAGCAATCACAGCAACAATCAAGGTATGATACACCAAAGACCAGCTCTAGCTCCAAGTTCTGTTATCAAGGGTTCTAGCTCTCCTTCTTGCGACAACCCTAAACTCAATCTCTAGTTCTCTTTATATACTGTTATCTTACGTCTAGTTTCATCAACTAAGGATTATGTATTCTTGTACGAAAAACAATAGAGTTTCCATATACTGAGTCTCTCACAACCAATGGCTAAGTGACATGTCAAACCTATGACAATGCAATGGTTATCAATGCTCTTCTTATTCGAGTATCAGGTTTCCTACCTTAATCAAGACTTTATCATAACCACATACGTGCTTGAAAGAAATCAGAAAAACAACTTAGTCGTCTAGCCTAAGTGTCATGGATAGCCATACATGTACAAATGTGCCTCCTATCCTGCTTGTACCTTCCCCGGTTAACCTTCACAGCTAAGGCATCTCCCTTTACTTATCTATGAGCAAACAAGGCATTAATCACACGTAACATGCATAAGTCATACGTAACAATCAAGGTATAACACACTCACACACAAAAATGGACTCATACTTGAACATATCATGCATGTATGCAGTCAAATTTGGGTCAGGGTATTACAACCCTACCCCCCCTTAAAAGAATTACGTCCTCGTAATTCAAGTATTACCTCTATAGAGTTCAGGATACTTATCCTGAATCTCAGATGCCATTTCCCACGTTGCTTCTTCAACTTGTCGACGTTGCCACTGTATCTTAACCATGGGAGTGGTTTTGGTGCGTAAGACATGTTCTTTGTAGTCCAATATCTTCAGTGGTTGTTCCACATATGTAGCATCTTCTTGAATTTCTAAATCCTACCAATCCATGACTTGCACATAGTCAATGAAATATGAGGGATCTCTTTCATGCTTTCCCAGCATTGATACATGAAAGGTATCATGTACATGTCCAATCTGTTGGGGTAGTTCTAACTGGTATGCAGCTGCTCCAACTCGACGTAGTACTTGAAATGGTCCAATATATCTCGGTGAAAGCTTCCCTTTCTTACCAAAGCGCTTGATTCCTCTATGTGGGCTAACCTTTAACAATACCGTGTTACCCACATTGAACTCTAATGGTCTACGTCTCTTATCTGCATAATTATTCTGTCTACTTTGTGTTGTGATTAGCCTTTGTCTAATCAGTTTCACCTTCTCAGTTGTTTCTTGTACCATGTCAGGTCCAAATATGCTTCTTTCTCAAATCTCAGTCCAACAAACTGGTGATCTACATGGTCTCCCATACAATGCTTCATATGGTGCCATTTCTATGCTAGCTTGATGACTGTTGTTGTATGCAAACTCTACTAATGGTAAGTGTTCACTCCAACTCCCCTTGAAGTCTAGTGCACATGCTCTCAGCATGTCTTCCACAATTTGAATCACTCTTTCTGATTGTCCATCCGTCTGAGGATGATATGCAGTGCTAAGTGATAATTTAGTTCCCAAAGCCTTCCGTAAGCTTTGCCAAAATTGTGATGTAAAAAGAGAATCTCTGTCAGATACAATGGATACTGGAGTTCCATGTAACCTGATAATCTCATGTATGTACAATTGACTCAATGTAGTCAATGTGTCCTTCTTCTTAATAGCTAGGAAATGTGCGGACTTAGTTAGTCTATCCACAATCACCCATATGGTATATCCTTACCATGAACTGTTCTAGGTAAACCCATAACAAAGTCTATAGTGATATGATCTCATTTCCATTCTGAAATTGGTAAGGGTTGAAGTAATCCTCCTGTCTGATGATCAATCTTTACTTGTTGACAAGTGAGACATCTTGACACAAATAAAGATACATCCTTCTTCATTCCCTTCCACCAATATTGTCTCTTCATGTCATGGTACATCTTTGATTCTCCTGGGTGTACTGTAAACTTTGAGTTATGAGCTTCTTCTAATACCTTCATTGTGAGTGGTAATGGCACAAACAATCTTCCCATGAATCCCAATCCACTTGCAGAATTGCTCCATCCATCAGGTGTTTGGCCTTCTGACAATTGCTTGTGTATCCATATCATCTCATTGTCACTCTGTTGAGCTTCTAGAATTTGTTGTTGTAACTCTGGCACAATCATGGTGTTACATACTATTTCTTCAGTATGTATATCGGTTTCCTCTATCTCTCTATGCAAATCCCATGCATGCATAGCCATGCTTGCCACCATTGCTCTTGACTTCCTACTCAATGCATCTGCAACTACATTAGCTTTTCCGGGATGATAATGAAATGTGTAGGTATAATCCTTGAGAAACTCCATCCACCTTCTTTGTCTCAGGTTCAAATCTCTTTGTGTAAAGATGTACTGCAGGCTCTTATGATCAGAAAATATGTCAATTTTCTCACCATAAAGATAGTGTCTCCACAACTTCAATGCAAACACTATAGCTGCTAGTTCTAAGTCATGAGTTGGGTAATTCATCTCATGTGTATTCAACTTCCTAGAAACATAAGCTACTACCTTACCTTCCTGCATAAGCACACATCCTAATCCCTTCAATGATGCATCTGAATAGATGACATATCCAACTCCACTTACTGGTGTGGTTAAGACTGGTGCAGTGGTTAATCTCTCTTTCAATATAGTGAATGATTCTTCACACTCATCACTCCAAACAAACTTGACATCCTTGAGTGTCAATCTTGTCAGTGGTGTTGCTAACTTAGAAAAATTTAAAACAAATCTTTTGTAGTATCCTGCTAAACCAAGAAAACTACGTACTTCAAATACATTCTTTGGTCTCTCCTGAAAAGACGAGGGTACCGAGTACACCACCAATCTTTTATTTTAGTCCACCTATAAGTCAAACCTTGACCGGTTCCTGTAATCAAGAACTCAAGAACAAGATCTCTTTCAGATCTGATTGATTCACACAAGGGAGTCAATACAAGTATCCGAAAGACTATGTCAACCAACCAAGTACGATACTTTAATTATATAAGATGACTCAAATATAATGCGAAAGTAAAGTAAAGTACATACAAGATTTTGTTAACGAGGAAACTACAAACTCGTAGAAAAACCCCGGGACCTAGTCCAGTTTTGAATAATCTTAAGAATTAAGCCGCCAACACACCTACTCTCAGACTTCGGACTAGCTGGTGCAGACAATATGACCCTAATACGACTATTAGTCACAAAGACTTCCCCTCAGTATTCCTATGCCTCAAACCACAGTAAGGTGGTCACGCACATGTACTCCCTTACATAAACAGAGGCACGTTACTGTCTTACGCAAGAGTTGCCTCACAGCTCGTCGCGAGGACTATCGCTACCCGACCTCCAATCGGACGATTATAACCTTTGGACAACAACCAAATAGCGGCAGGTCAAATCGCTAGATGATATCCTTGGTAACTAACAGATATTTCACCGAAGTCTTTTCACACCAAGAGCGAGGTTATTAAGTTTACTTAGGCAATAAATACCTTGAGATATCGATCAAGGTTTCAAAACCTAAACTCCCGAAAGAGTAACCTTGTCGTCCCAGTTGGATCAAGCAGATAGTTGTAGCAAGTACGAAATGATATGACCGTGAAGAACGATGTACCTGCAAAGAACAAATCCAATAACAGCGATCTTGATTCCACTCAATATCTATAGTTTAGGCACACAAACCGAAAGCGGCTTGTTGACAAATCTAGGTTAATAGATAAAGAGTATGTTCTAATCAAAACGATCTTGAGTGGCCTTATATCAGAAGAGAAGGACCTTAGAATAAACAAGATCGTTAGGTTTGATAGACGTGATAGAACAGAACACAAGTACAATACAAAAAAGACTAGTAAACATAAACTAGTTTCCCGTAAGAGGTACTTCTAGGCTTCTCGATCCCGAGAGAAGACTTTCACGCAATTCTAGACCGAGAGCAAAAGCTCAAAGGTAACTGAAAAGAAAAGCGGCAACACAAGCTTACAATTTCGAAGAAGAGCTTGGCCAAGGGGATTAAAGCTTTCAGGAGAGATACCACTCCTATTTATATTGACTAAGGCTTTAGCTTTGAAATGAGGCAAAGTTAATTTTGGAAATTCCACAAAGCACATTTACATAATAGTTCCGAAATTCCCCATTTAGTCTCATAACATTTAATGAGAACTAATATTCTAGCATTTTACATTTAAGAAAAATATATTCCATAAAGAAAATATATTTTCGAAACATGTTTAGCCAAGAACAATCAAAGAAAATAATATCTTAAGGTATATTTGGATATCTCTTTTTAATTCGAAATATGGTGCTTACCAAATATGATCCCTGGGAAAGATCTCAATTCGAAAATGTGTCCTGAGTTTCGAAAATCTCTTTAGATATTATTACTTCCAAATGTCGTCACCAGCTTTATAATGTCGACATTACTTCCTTGGTATTGCTGGGCTAACCAGACGAACCTAGGTGGAAGTGGGATCTGGTCCAACGTGGTTCAACGTTCCGCATAAACGTATCATAACAAATGTGGACAAAGCCTTGTGTGTTAAGCTTAAGTGAACACATTGGTTCAGACGTTCCGAATCACGCAAATAGATATACCATTGGAAGTACGGTGCGAGATTCCACGAGTAACTAGCAAAGACGTTAAATCTCCAGAATTCTTGATTCCAATATAGATGTCACGTTAATGATATCCAAGAATTCAAATCAAAACATCAAATGAATAATAAAATGAAAATTTGATCAAGTAGTAAAGCATACGAAGATTTAATCACGTACAGTATTGATCCGTAATCATGTGTCTACTAACTAGAGCGACTAACCATTTTCCAGATGATGACTCAATCCTACTTAGTTGTACACTGAAGATGAACGAATTCAAACTTCAAACCGAGAATATCAAACTCATTAATTCGTTGAAGCACAAATAAAAAATGTAGAGTTTGAACTTCGAAGTTACGCATTCTGAGTCAACCTTATTAAGGTTTCAAAACGTACGTCAGTTTTGGCAGAAACCAAATTAAGGTTTCGGAACCTACAGTTCATTATACGACCAGAACTGATTTAAGGTTCCCAAATCAAGTTTCCATATAGCGAAACCTAAAGCTTGGTTTCGAAATCTAGATTCTGTTTAACAAAACCTTGTTTAAAGTTTCGAAACAAGAAACACATATTAAATTCTCTACAAATGTTTGGTGTCGAACTTGAGAGTCCATGTGGTCGAGAACCGTTTCAGCATCACACCTGTTTAGCCTTGACGCACAGGAATATATTTCCCGGTTCACATAAACCTTTAGGAAACCCCAGGGTCTTTTCACCTTTTAGATCTCACATGGTCAAGAGACATTGGCCTCGATTCTCAAGTCACTGTCAGCCACACAAACATAGTTTTGAATCTGTTATATCTCATTGGTCACAATATTTAATTTTCGGACCAATAGCTTATGAATGTGAAAACCAGATTATGGTTTCGAAATCAACGTCAAGTTTTATCAAAACCTACATTGAGGTTCAAACATTGAAAATTCATAAGTTGAGATACACAAATATGGTTTCGGAATCCAGAAGTGAGATATGGCATACAAGATGTTCATATATACAGAATCAAATGAATGATTCAGAACTTCAGAGTTCAGAGCCAAACCCCGACGTCATATTCGAATCTCAGAAACAGCAGTATTTCTAGTCTACACAACATAAGTGTGAGTCACAATCTCTCTTGCATTGGCTCATATAAATATATGCAATCAATCCGACAGAGCCAGACAAGGTAAGAAGAGACACAATATTGTGATGGATCAAATCCCGTAGTACTACCGAGATAACATCACATTGCTATATCCAACTCGAAAAGGTTTTAGGAAAAACCTTTATATTAACTTAGAGACGGAGAAGAAAAGAAAGCTCTAAGCAATATTGGAACGTCATAACTACACACTAATACCACAAGTGGTAACGCGGAGTTATCATAAGACACACTGATCACAAGTGATCAAGTCATAACGTAAAGCTCAAGCTGAGATTTATGTCTTTTGTAGCACAAGTGTAAAAGATAATGGAATCGCGTTATTTAGATTTACTAACCTGTTGAATGATGAAGCCGGATGTCTTCGTTTGATCTTCGGTATTTCTTCAACTCTTCAACCAGTGATTCTAAATCCTACCAAAATCTTCCACAACCTAAAGCTAACTCTCTCACATGACTTCACCTAAATGTGTGTTGTTTAGCGGTCGAGTTTTGATCACTAAAGTTGACAACTAAGCTTGACATACCAACACTTAGTGAGGTTGACTGAGCCATGCTCTAACAATCTCCCCCTTTGTCAATTTTAGTGACAAAAACTCTTTACGTAGATGAACGTGAAATTTCAAACCTAAGTTCTACGCTTCGAGTTCTTCTACTTAGCTTGACAACACACCAATAGTACCTGCAAAATATGTCAGTCTGCAAACAATATATGTACTATTGAAAAATACTGATAACCAATACACTTACTCACCCTCAATGTAAGTTCGGATGTCTATCATTCTCCGACGTATTGTTATCACCTGTAGCACAACGCGAAAGTATACAGTGCTAGTAACATTAAGTGTTACTCCCCCTTAGTTCATGCTTTCATTCATTTTTCAATATACGCGCAGGCATTTTTCTCCCCATATGACACTGCTTTGTCAAAGACCAAGCACTGACCGAAGTCAAGCTATCAATATTTCTCCCCCTTTTGTCAAAAACAGTTGACAAAGGGTCTCGAAAATATCTGGGTACGAGATAAATGCTCAAGTTCAGAGAACTCGATTCAACATATAAGAATGATCACAATCACACGGGTCAACATTTCGACAAGTTACACAAAATAAATATATATATATATATATCAAGCAACCTATCAGGAAATACAAAAGATATAAGCAGATAACAATTATATTCCCTATATATTCCACAACCACGCTCCCCTAAAGATATATTTCTACTAAGCACAAGTTCACAAAAGAACTCTCCCTCGTTGGTTGTCATTCCCTCGGACATGAGAACCACGGAACAGTTTTTACCAGAGAAAGACTTAGACTTGGTTTTGGTTTTTCGAACACGTCCGTAGTCATACTAGATTATACCACAACCATTGATTTATGCGTATACTATAACTCCTATTCAAAAAGACACAAGGATATCCAATAGTATTGTGACTAGCATAAAATCCATATCCTCCGTACATAGTTATACTCATACCTGCAACACAATCGTTAGTACAAACATAACAGCCACAAACATAAGGAGGCCTATGATATCAAGATATTAAAGCAATAAAGATCAGCTCCATGGGAGATAAAAGAATTATCTTGATAACCTGCAACATACATCTATAATAGATTCGGAAATATTAATTCAATGTTGCATTCGAAACTCACGTACTATTTTAGTTTTTCTGATTTTCTAGTTTTTATATTTTTTCAGAAAATTGATTCGAAACTGTGTTAACAAATACAACATACACACATATTTTTTTTTATTAATTTTCATGGACAGATTCGAAGCAGACGCAAATAAATAATAATAATTTTTCGAACCAATTATTCATAAACAGAATCGAAACATGCATAAGAAAATACTAGTTCTTATTTTATTGTATCATGGTTTCGAGAACAAATATATATAGACTATTTTGCTGCATTTAGAAAAGTTCATTCAGATTTGGACACAGGATTGTCCTTCAGTTTTAGCTTTGAACAATTCTCCAAGAAGATAGACTTGCTGATTCATAATTGTATCTTGCATCTGAAAAGTTTTAGTGAAACAATCAGCGAGAACACGCATATCAAGTTTGATTTGCTCCCATGCAGTAGCAGATTGTTCTACAAACATGTTGTTTCTCTGTTCCAGTTCTTCCTTCTTTACAGCATAGTACCTTTTTCTCTTGTTTTTACCAACAGGTTTCTTATCATTAAGAGATAGATCAGTGATACTATTGGAGACAGATACAACATTAGGAGCGTTAGAGGTAGAAGATACCAATTCCGGATTCATGGTAGTCTTGAGAGAATTCTCACACACCATTTATACTTATAGTATCAAAGATATATAAATATTTCCAGGAATATCTCAAAAGGATTTTTCGAAACTAATCAACAAATATTTTCGAACTTTCTTTTAAATACAGGATAATTTTTCGAAACAGTTTTTCTAAAAATAGATGATTCAAGATATTTTATCACAATTATACATTTTATGTTTTTCGAAAAAATATATAGAGGATTCTTTTATTAAATACACAAAATTTTATTCCAAAACTTATTTCTCATTCCTCCCCTTTTTTTATATAAAAATAATTAATTATCTCCTGAGTTCGAAATACTTGTACTAGTTTCCCTTTTGAGTACGAATCTCTCACCTTCTGTCTCACAAGAGTTGATAGAGGCTGCATTTGAAGGTAGAACAAGGGATGAAGATACAAGAGTTGTCCTTCTAAAACTGCTAAGGTGATCAATAAGTTTATTGGTCTTCCTTTGTAACCATTTATCATATTTTACTTTCTTTTTAAAGATCGTGCAATTGCTAAGGTATGACAGTTTGTTTTTGAATCAAGCATAGGAGTATCCTCTTGGTTGTTTGAACAAGTCATCGAATCTGCAGAAAAAGATACAGTATTACCAGATACAACGGCAGTAAATGCCAGGTTCGAAACCTCCTCATCATCAGTGTCATACGCATCCGAAGATTCGTCAAGTGTTACTGCCAGGGCTCGCGTACCAGTGTATTTCCTGGTATTTGGACATTCTTTCGAATAGTGACCAAACCCTTTGCATGTAAAGCATTGAGGTTGGTCATCACTGTCCTCTTTTGGTGGATCCCTTTTTGGAGTAACACGATCATAAGGTCGATGTGTGGTGGAAATATTTTTAACAAACCTCTTGTTTCGTCGTTAAAGAGTATCACGAAATTATCTAGTAATAAGAGACATTGTAAAATTTAGTTCTTCCTCAGATTTTTCGTCCAAAACATCATCACGTTCAGTGCTGGGATTATGTTTTCTCTTTTCAGAAGATCCTACATCATTCCTTTTAGCATTGAATGGAATGCAATGTTGTCCCTTTTTGACACATTGTGCTCATGGTCGAAAATTATGAGTTTACCTACCAGTGTACTTCGGGTGAGTTTGGACAAGTCAGTATTTGCTTCCAGGATTGCGTGCTTTTTAGCTTCGTACCTCGATGGCAGAGACCTAAGTATCTTACACACGATATCCTTCTCTGGAATAGCTTTGCCTAAAGAGAATGGGGCATTAACTATTTCAGATAGTCTAAGGTGGAATTCCTCGAAGGTGTCGTCATCACTCATACGAAGATTTTCCCAGTCCGAAACAAGAGTCTATAGTCGGGCTTCTTTTTTCAGAGGTATTTGCTTCAAATACAGTTTCCAAGATGTCCCCAGCCTCTTTCGAGGTTTCACACGTAGACACATGATGATAGAGATCAGGAGTGACCGCATGAATAATGACATTTAGTCCATCAAAATTTTTCTTAACTTTTGTCTGCTCATCACCTTCTAGATCAACTAGTTCTTTATATTCGGACGTAGAACCAGTTTTAAAAAGACGAGAGTAGCCTTTGACAACCAACGTCCAGGTTTCAAAGTCTCTAGACAAAAGAAATGACCGCATAGCGGATTTCCACCAGAGATAGTTTGTCCCGTCAAATCTTGGAGGTACGTTGACTGAACTAGAATCATTATTCTTATTCATGGTTATTCTTTTAGGTTGGATCGAGCCAAACACAGATTGTTAGATCTTAAGGTTGTTAGGGCATTGTCCGGTCAAACCCACTAGCGTTGGTATGTCAAGCTAGTTGTCAGTTTTAGGTGTCAAAACTCAATTCTTGATTTAGCCTACTAGAGTTTAGATTTTGGAATTGGGATATAGACAAAGTAGTAGATACCTTGAAGACGAAGATTGTGAAGACAAAGAACACATCAATTATTCTTCATCGACAAAAGGTTAGTAGGAGTTATGACTTTATGGATATTCTTCTATTCTACTTCATTTATTCTTTCGAAATATAGTCGACTACTTTAGTAGTAATAATAACGATTGAGATCGTATTCTTGTGTAACGTGGCCTTGTGTCATGACCAGTGTTTGATCCCACAAATACTGTGAGTACAAGAATGAATGAAATAGATTCGGTGCCATGTGTCCATTGCAATGGTTTGCTTGCAAACTGTTAGTTGGATATGGATGAATCTAAAGGAGTACTCTTGAGCAAAGAGTCTATGGATCACAGCTGAGGACGTACACACGTCTAAGTTATGGCTCAGCCCAGTACTTCCAGCGGAATCCAGATTTGACGAAATCTGACATGCGCACGGTTCACGAACCGGTTTGCGTACCAGAAACTCGAAAATTCTCCTGAGTTCGAGATGGCTATTTTATTCGCGTACCAGTACGTGAACCTGACGGTAGTCATCTTGCTGGTGTCGGATTTAGTGAAGATTCTTTTAGAATTTCACTCTGAGTCAAATTCCAAACTCCTTTATCTCTTAGATGGACTTGTGTAAAACATAAATTCTTTTGTGTTCCATCTAACGATCCTCAATGAGTCAATAAGATAA
>JAJJMA010284934.1:0-11587 GCA_023529015.1 Papaver nudicaule | reverse complement strand
TAAGGAGATTTTCCTGAGAAAGAAATCCCTTTGCATCATCTCCACGCAATTGCATCAGCAGAGTGTAAGCAGGGTGAAAAAACACCACACACAAAATCAATTCAACGGGAAACAAGAAACATTATCTAATTCTTTTAGGTACCAAATAAACTGAGTTGAACACACTCTGAACTCAATAAATGAAATGAATTTTTAGAATATAAGTATAAAACAAAAAAGGGCATCCAAAGCTGAGGATGTCATTTTGATTGTGCAGGCTTTATTTTGCCTTCTTGTTTATTTCATGATATGCAGCTACTTCTAATGCATGTTATATATCATCTTTTGAACTGCAGGAAAGCATTTGTGCAGATGCAGCCTCCTTTGACTTGCCATCTGGGCTGCTTACTGCTTGCATATCTGAAGCAAAGAAGTGTGTCGACCTAGCAGTTACAAGGAAGGCAGTTGAAAAATCAAACGAAAAATCTCTGAACCCAGAGAACTTTGCTATTCTCAGAGGTATAGTAGTAGGTAGTTCTGATTATGATGTAAATTGATGGGCCAGATTTCTATCTGCACGTGGGGAAAGTGGTCAACTTCCTCATTTGCTTGTTAGTTCTAGAGGTTTCTGTCATTGAAGTCTGGTATTCGGTTTCGTTTGTGATTCTGCTGAAGTAAAATATCTTATCAAGTTCCCAACCGAGCATGACTGCCTTTAGTGTATCCGTGAGTATTTTGAGCTCACCTCCCCCAGGTCTCTTTCTCTTTCTTCCTGCTTCCTTTTCAACGAGGTAAATGGAAAACTGGTCGAAGCTTCTCCAACTAGTTGCATCACGTGCTGTTGTCATTCTATTAGGTGTAGAAATTCTTCTTTAATGTCCCAGTTATAATATCCAGTAGTCTGAGTTTCCCGGTTTTGATATTTCCAAAAGACTGAAGCTAGTATGCCAATCCTCGAACAATGTTTTTAGCAATCATATATCTTTGAATCAGGAAAAAACTGAATAGTTACAACGGTAACCATTTCAAAAGACACCGCGTCTAACAATTTAAAATTCAAAATTAATATGTCACTGTTTGCAAGTTGCAACATTTGCTCTTTAGACCACTCAGTGCTGTTGTAGTCATTTTCTTCAAAGGTATTTGGTGTAAGTAGGAGGTCTTATTTGTTCTTTCTTGATATTTTCTTGCCAGCATTTTACCGTGTTTATTTTTGGTGTAAGTAGGAGGTCTTATTTGTTCTTTCTGACAGCTCTCTTAGTGAAGATGGAGAAGCATATAGCTGAAGTTTCTATTGACTCCAAAGAATCTGGTTTCACTCGACCAGGGCCTTACATATACGAGTTACTTGCTGAACTAAACATCACATATGAAACAGCAAATATGCTTATCGATACAATTGAAAATGCTTCTTTGCTTCTTGAGGATGGTAAGCTAAATTAGGTCGCAGCCTTGAGCTTTGTAATCTATATGGTGCTTCGTTAAATACTCTCTTTGGCATTTCGTATGCCCCCAAATTTTAATTATTTGTTTAATCAATTTTAGCTGAAAGTGCAACTGAAAGTGGAGCCAACACCAACAAGCTAAAGAGCACCACAGCATGCCGGTTGGAAAATATGAGTGATATTCTCAAGACAATCTTCGGAAATGGTGAAAGAGCTCATTCAAAGTATTACCGTGTAAGTTGGCGTCTTATGTAATTCTGTAGGATATAATTTTCTTGCACACCTCATAGTGTTAGTGATGCTGTGTCACTAAGGTCTTTAAGTAACTTAGTGATCAGAGCTGCAACTTGAAAGTATTCCTTCTTCCGTGCGGAGTAATTATCCATGTAGCTCATCTTCGCATGAAATCTCAGCACTTTTATTTCCAAACCCATGAAAAGTTGGGAGGTTATGGCCATCTAGTTTTATCGTGAATTAGAAACTTTTTCGATCATAGGAGCCGCAATTATTTGAAATGTGGTTACCTCATTTGTCTTTCCTATTTTTCCAATGATGATCTTTGGTCACAACTCGATGTTAATCATCTTCATGATGTGGTCACAACTGGTTGTATAACTCTGAACTAACTTTTCTTTGTTTCTTATTGAATTAAGGTTCATGTGCAAGAAGCTGAAGCCAATTCCTCAGATTCCTTTAAAGGTATAATGCAAACAAATGTTCTGAAGATCAAGGACCAGCGTTTACAATATCAGCATGATCCATATTTTACATTTCACGTTTTATTATTGTTTTTAATCTTTATTTCAACTAATTACTAAGCTATGGTATAACATTGAATCACCTTATTTAGATTGTGGTGCAACAACGTAAACTTTATGATGTTCCAGTCACATACATTAATGATTCTGTAGAATGAATATAGAATTCTTTGCACAATGCATCTGTTGAACATGATCCATTCATGAGCACACATGTACACCATGACGTTGGCACACATATCACTGTATCAGATTCTGTTAAGATCCTTTGAGCTGTATACATGTTAGTAATTAAAGACAAAAAAAAAAAAAACGGAAGATTTATACTGTCCGCGGTCCATTCATAAATTTTCTGTACTTGGTGCTGTTTTAGCAAAAAAGACATCTAGAACGCTCAGCTGGTGGTGCTTCAATCCTGGGCTCGCTATGGTTGAATTTTCCAAGTTAGGTGTTGGTTCTATCATTTTGACATCCGGCACATTATCTCCGTTAGATTCGTTTGCACAGGAACTGAAGTTGTAAGTCTGTTTTATAGCTGTCTGATTTATCTGTCTGTAACATTTGTCATCTCATTCCTCATCATTTAAAGTGTTTCTTGATTGCATTTGTAGAGAATTTCCTATCCGGTTAGAGAATCCTCATGTTATTTCTTCGAACCAAATTTGGGCTGGAGTTGTATCCAGTGGTCCATCTGCTCGCGCATTCAATTCTTCTTATCAGAATCGCGATACTGTAGAATATAAGCAAGATCTTGGAAATGCTATAGGTACATACAAGACACAAACTGACTTTGTTTTTTGTTATAGGATAAGAAAAGTAGTACATTGTTGTAACTTTACATGCTGCAGCAAATTTCGCTCGGATTGTACCGGATGGGCTTCTTGTTTTTTTTCCCATCCTACTACCAATTGGACCAGTGCATTGGTTTCTGGAAGGATTTGGTAATAAATCAATCAAGCTCTTTATATGTCTGAGTTCTTAATTGTGGTTATCTTTAAGAAACCAAAATGATTATGAAATATTTAGGGTCATGCAGGCTCCACAAACTCGACCACTATCTGGGAAAGGATATGCAAGTATAAGCAGCCTGTTGTGGAACCTAGGCAATCTTCATTGTTCTCTTCCTCTATCCAGGTAAAACAGACAACGAAAAAAAGCATTAAATTTTGTTAATTAGGTCATACAAGATTCTTCTATTATCTCCTGAGATAATAATCTTCTATTCGTTGGTTCATTTGCAGGACTATGGTACCAAGTTGAAAGACTCCTCTACTTCTGGTGCAATCTTTTTTGCCGTTTGCCGTGGCAAGGTATGTTTGATGTTCAACCTTTCTGTATTCACCCCCATTGTCTTATTAAAGTAATGAGATTTCATATTTTGATAATTCATGCCAGTCCTCTTTTACATGATGCTAACTATTTGTACTTTTTTGTTATTCAATGTAATTGGCTGGTTAGGTGAGCGAGGGATTAGATTTTGCCGACCATGCGGGGAGAGCTGTCATAATCACTGGTATGCCATTTGCCATGAGGAACGATCCTAAGGTATTACAAACACTTCCATCAGTTTCTAGCTTAATAAACCTCTTGTGCCATTCGGTGCATTAGGTAGTTTTTAATAGGTGTTCTGCAATTTGTTTTAGGAATCGCTTGAGTTGCCTTCTTGAACTCAGTCGTGACTGTCCAAATGTATGCATTGTGTAGGTAGATCTTTCTATTCAAATAATTTATTTAATCTTAGAACTGATAAAACTCCTTCCCGTCTGTCAGAATTTGATCTTCATTTCACAGTTTAGGTTTCATTTGTAGATTTTTTATTTTGTATATTGTTTTAGGCTTTTAGCTCGTTTGATTGATATCTCAGGAGATAATTGTATATCTGGAAAATGTGGTCATGATGGGTTATCAATATTTTCTTATGCAGCAAACCTGTGTTATTGACTTATAGTTTGTAAGATGATTTATTCCTAGCGTATGAATATTTTTAGCATTCTGAAGATATAGTAGAACTTTTGCTTATAGGTTCCGCAGTTACAAACTTGAAATATGGTGGATCCATCGTTTGTTTCTTTTTCATTTGTGACATTGAACCAGGCACTTAATTCGTTTTAGCTATTTTGTTTTCTTCTGTAAACATTCTGTTATCTCATAATTTTACCTCTTCATGTGCATGCTGTCGTGCTTTAATGGATTTCTGAACCTGATTTTTGTATGGTAGGTTCGTCTTAAACGTGAATACATGGATCAACAAGCTTTGTCACAAAAGAATGGGCAAAAGGTGAAAACAATCTATCCTGATGTGGATCTAAACATTGTTCTCATTGGTTACTTTGAATCTAGATAGTCCTTCCTGTCCCTTAATGATTAAAGCTGCAGGCTTTGACTGGAGAGGAGTGGTACAGGCAACAAGCATCAAGGGCTGTCAATCAGGCCGTAGGGCGTGTCATCCGTCATCGCCATGATTATGGAGCAATAATATTCTGTGACGAAAGGTTCAGTTTTACACTATTTTCTGACTGAAATTTAAGGCAAAGTCCCTTCCACATTTGTTTTTAACTAGAGACATTTAATCATATTAAACAAGAAGCAGGATGTTGCCCAAATCCTTTCTACAAAGCTTACAATCAAGAATTTAGAGGAACCCAAAACCCGAAAGAAACCAGAAATTAACAACCAAGAACTGAAGGAAATCCAAAACCCAAGAGAAACCACTTTAGGGATACCACACGGTATAGACAAAACCATGCCAACAATCTTTCCCGGAAGGTTGAATTAGTACTCTTGTTCAGGAGGACAGAAAGCCCTTCAGCATGCTTAACTTCTTGGATTGTAGCACATTTAAGTAAATTATTTTATCTATCTTTACTTGTGATTTGTATTCTAAACGTCTAACTTGCTGAGTTTAACAACTTGCTGATTTGTATGAGCACTTGTTCCCATATCTCCTAATTCTGAAATGAAGCTGCAGTTGGTCTACGGTGCAGTAGGAAGTTAAAGGCGTATAATCAATTCAGTGTTTTATAATAATTACCACACTTTCCCAATTCATCCGTTAAAATTAAGAGGTTGTAGGGGTGATAATAAAAATTGATCTAATAAGTAAAGTTGGGGTTTGATGTTTGTTCTGCAGAGGTGTTAGTTTCAAACTCCCTATTAAGTTGGATCTGTTAACTTTCCTTTTGCCACTATTATGGCTTGTTGCCTGTATTCTGGAAGGAAACCTAAATTGACCCTTGAGAAATGTGTACCAGATTGAGGATCTCTTGCATGACAGTGTGTCAATCCAAATTTTACAGGATTATAAGCTTGTTATGTTGTAGACTTTCATTTGATAAACCCATTTCTGTTGTGTCCACAGGTTTGCACATCCAAATAACCAGAGGCAAATGTCGCTTTGGATGCAACCTCATGTCAAGGTGTGTTTGCATGATCTGTTTTGAATACTCTGGTTCACAAATCATTATCACTTAACTCAGCTGCTGTTTTGACAGTGCTACTCTAAATTTGGGGAAGCAGTCTTCACATTGACTCGTTTTTTTCGAGATATAAGGATCTCTTGTCCTATGAAGCCAAAATCAACGCCGAATACAGGAATGGGTAAGTATAATTTGCCAAACCCTTCTTGTGCTCCAGTTTCTTACGGAGTATAATGGTTTGTCACAAAGCCATCATGTGATTTTTGCATGCCTGCATGGGATTGAGTTTCCAGGATGGTACTCTTAGAGCAACGCAAATAATTGATGCATCCGTTGTATAATAGTATTTCGATATATGGTTGCACACGAAAATAAGTATTACTTCTGTCTCTAATCACTTCCTTATTGCAAAACAGAAACAACCTTTGATTATCGATAAAATAAATGGCATTTAGAATCCATAGACATTCAATCTTGTAGAGATACCAAATTGATTTTCGACAATTTTGTTCAGTTTTTTATTTTTATGAGTATGATACTCTGCTAATAGATAACATAATGCGTGGTCTAAATTTGTATCTTTCCCAATGTCTTCTTTTAGTGTATCTACTGATCAGAATTATACTGCCTTGGTTTTTAACGACAGCCTCAAAATTACTGGAAATTATCCAAGAGTTTTTGTTGAATTTTCCCCTTCTCAGGCTTCAGTTCGTTTTTCAAAATAAAATTGATTAAACTGCAGATAATCTGTACTCAACAAAAACATTCACAATGTAACTTTGGTTTACTCCTTTCCATTGTTTGATTCTTCAAAGCAGGCTTTCATGCTACAAACTCAATGCTGAATGAAGGGGTACAAGAACCCATAGATAAGGATATATCATCCATATCCCAATCATCGAATCTGGTCCATGGTATGCATTATATTTCCTGTCTTTAACAATTCTTGAGATGCAATCACTCATGGGAAACCTGATCCTTTCGATCTATTTTAAATATTTGCACCCCCCTTAAGGGTTATCGTACATCAAATTGAATACTGTAGAATCATTCCATGTGTGGTAGGCTAACATAGGAAACCAATCTCTATAATAGATTCATCTATTTTCGCAAGTGCAATCAGATGTCAGCCTGTCATAGCGTTTATATGCAGCCGACTTGAGCTCGAAACGTAGTATTCTAATTGCGCAATCCGACGTGTGTGTTGCTAATTGTGTAGTTTCTTGTCTAGATAACAGTAGTGGGGTTAAGGTCAACCAGTCTCTGGACATCTTCTCCGCATTGAAAACTCAAAGTCGTAAGGTAGTATTTAAATGTTGTTGATTTACAAGCTAATGTTACTGTATGATTATTTTCTGTGATGTGAATAGTTTGTTAAACCAGCAGTTTCTTACAATGATATCTTTATGTGTACAGGCTACTTCAACAGAAAATTGCCATGAAGGGTTATTATCTTCTGTTCTCGCGGCCAGTAGGAGCAACACTAGTAACTATATGGAAAAAGTTGTTGCCGCCAACTATTCAAATCAAAATTCCCATGTCCATGGCAGCTCCTCAACCTTTAATCACTCAAGAGGATTACATAGAGGAAAACAATTGCTGACTTCTAGTTCTGAATTGGAAAGGAATGACCTTCCATATCAGAAGTCTGAAGTGGTCGATTTGACTAGTAATTCACATTGGGATGAACAGTTGAGCACATCCAAATTTATTGTACCCTGTTCTTCAAAGAAACCTAAAATATTGAAGATTGATACTGATTTATCACTCAATACAAATTCCTCAGCCAAACATGGGAAGCAGTTGCAGCTTTCTCAATGCAAGTCAGAAGATCTTGGTGATAATAGCAGTATTAGGATTAGAGGTATGCAACACTCGCAAGTAGATACCATAGTTGTGCATGAAGATGATATTAGCACGGAGAAAACTGATTTAAAACGCAAGCACGTCTCTACTGATCCTGCACCTAGTGGTGGGGAAACCAAAGGAGCTAATTTTCTGATCAAGGTTAAGTTTTCTTGATTCGACTGAGGTTAACCTTAGGTTAAACTTCTTTGTATCTATGTTAAGGATCTTTCCAGACTTCTGATTTTTTTTCTTCACAATAGTGGTAAAAATGACAAAAAAGCTTGAATTAATTTTTTATTCTTATTCAATTCACAGGTTCAAGAGAAGCTCACATTGGAGGAATATAAAGAATTTGTGGGTTATATGAAGGCACTGAAGTCTAAAACGATGAAGATTAATCACGTGCTGCAGTCGATTGTGAGGTTATTTTCCACTCCAGAGAGGTTTCTTCTGCTAACAAGGTATACCTAACTTACATAATGCATTGGTTTATCAACCTTAGAATAGAAAAGGATAGATGTTCAATTTTTCTTATTGAGATACAACTGATTTCATGTAATTAAAATATAACCTGGGTCAAGCAATGCTAGCATGGTATCTTGGGTAAAAGCTTTTCAAGGTGGGTGTATTTACAATATTAGCCAGGCTCGATTTATTCTCACTGACATGCTCGTATAGTTAGAGCGAAACCACCTTAGAATATTAAACTTCAAAAGAAAATGTTTTTGTTGAGCTAACTATGCGTGTCTAGGAAAGCTGCCTGTACAAGTCTTTGAGGCATATGAGATCTTAACACTTTGAGTATGTCACTTCCACCAGGTTTAAGGATTATGTTCCTGCGAAGTATCGTCCCATGTACGAGCAATATCTTAAAAACTCATGATGCAACACACATTCAGTGTGTCTAGGTATGCAACTATTTATTGTAGTATGTTTTTATCTCTTTCTCTATATTTTGTACATATCTTGAGAAATCGTGCCAAATGTAATGAAACTAAATGTGTAATTTTATATATAGCATCTAATCTGTGAACTTGTGTGGACTGAGTTAATCATGCCACGTGTACCGTATTTCTGAAAATAATTAAGTTACTAGAATCGGCGGATGTTTTAAGGCATAAATGCTGATTATGTTTTGTTTTTCGTTTCGAAGATAAAACCAAAATCGATATGCACATTGCAGTGCATTTGCAGGTTATTTAAGTCTTAGTAGCAGCTTAGTTAGTTACCATAATCGTTTTTTATGTTGGTACATATGCGTCGTCGTTCTGGATTTGTTCTTCGTTTTAGAAAATAAAATTTATGATGATATGGCACAATGTATATACCGATTAATTTAAATGATCCTTTTTATTTTTGAAAAACAAGAACGACATGTATACAACAATACTCTGTTGCTAATAGATTCACTTAGCCACCGATTCTGGGTGGCTTAGTGGATATACAGATTGTGGTGAATCATTTTTTTTTAATGTTCCTGATTTTAATATTTTGATATATTTTGTGTAAGAGTAAAAGTTAATGAAAAATTTAATTTTGGCAATTAAGATAAACTAGAGAAGAGTTTAGTATTTTTATCATATTTTGTCTTTTAGTGGAGGCCCCATATAAATCCAATAGTGCCAAAATGAGCTGGGTTTTGTATACTTTGGCAGTGGTGTTTAAAATGTCTCCCGCACTTCCAAGTCTCTAACCTTTTCAAGTCTTCGTGATCATTCACTGGGTCTCACCTGTTATTGCTAGTGAGGTTCAAATCCATGCTTGGAACCTAAGCATCTCAAACGGTGCGTAAAAAAGGTGATGAAATGGGCAATAAAACTAAAGCTAACAACAGTGCTGTTCAAAGCAGATGCTGAAATTGTCGTCAGATCCATTAATAAAAACACCGAAAATGCTTCATGTAGCTCGGATTAGTCGCCTTCATATGTCCCCTGCCTATGTGTCGTGTTGTTATTTGCTCATGCAATGGCCATGGGCCCTGCTAATTCCATGGGTGGGGTTGGGGCAGTGGTGTTTGTGGTTTAAGAGTTCCCACATGGGCGGGGGGAAAAGGGGAGATACTAAATCCGGGCGATGGGTAGCATCTTCAACTCCTCTAGTGCGATGGGAGAACATGAGTCATGTCAGAGACATTCAACTCCTAATGAAGTCTTTTATATCTTGTTCAATGTCTTACCTTAAAAGAGAGGGCAACAATGTTGCAGACTCTATTTCAAAACGATGTCGTAGGGAGTCTTTAAATTTTGAAGATACTAATTTTGCAGACTGGATTAAGAGGTGATTCACCTCAAACTCCTTAAGTTAAAAAAAAAAAAAAACGTTGCACAACACCCGACTCCAGTCACCAGTACTCCAGTGTTACTTGAACAACAGACGCCTGATCCAATGGACATTTAAGGGCCAAATGCCAAAAAGTTGAATTGCCAAAGAGCTTATAAAAACCAGGATGAGCTTAATAAACTCAGTTGATGTCTTACTACCACTTTCTATCTATGCCCAATGGGATGCAAAATGTTGAAGAGGAACCAAGAACCCGCAAGCAGTTCATAAGACTGGCTGTTTTAGGGGCCGGCAGAATTGTTAGAGAAGCCGGATAATAAGACAAAATAGGGTTGTTCAATAGCTTTTTCTCAAAACCCCTTATCGAACATATTTTTTTAATTCCAAACTACCCCTTGAAGATCCAACCGAAAATTCCAAAATCCAACCGAAAATTCCAAAATCCAACCCCAAAATCCAACCGAATATTTCAAAATCCAACCGAAAATTCCAAAATCCAACGTAAATTCCAAAATCCAACCCCAAAATCCAACCGAATATTTCAAAATCCAACCGAAAATTCCAAAATCCAACCGAAAATTCCAAAATCCAACCGAAATTTTTAATCCAACCGAAAATTTTCAAATCTGGGGAAATCTTGGCCGTACAGTAATTTTCGTCTAGATCTAAGTACAAAATTCAGCCGAATTTTTTTAAAATCCAGACGAAAAGTTTGTTAAATTATGAGATTCCTGCTGAAAATTCTCTATAGCAAAAGTTTTTGTAAAGGCAAATTTCGTCTGGATTTTGGACTATAACCCAGCCGAAAGTGCTGCCATTAACAATTTCGGTTGGATATATGTGGACGAAAAAACAAAATCTAGCATACTCAATTTTCGTCTGCATTTTTCACATTTAACATTAATTTCGGCTACAATAATCAATGTGACACTATCTAAGAAACTAGTTTTCGTCTGCAAATTACGCATGCAAAACTGTAAACATCCAGACGAAAATCTGGAAAGCAAGCAAATTTCGGTTGGATTTTAGGGTTTAATCCAACCGAAAATCAATAGGGTAATTTAGACTTTTCAATGTTTTTAGACACCCTTATAACACCCCCTAGGATAGCAATATTGTTTTCCGGCCCCTGTAACAATTCAGCCAGCCCCTAAAACAGCCAGTTTCATAAGAACTCACAAGTATGCAACAAAAAAGTACGTTTTTTCAAGCATAGCAACATTGATTCTAAAATGAGATGCATAATAAGAATTGTTAAATTGTTTAGTCTTCACTTGAACTCTCAAAAGTGTCAGAAGTTTTCTACTGGAATTCAAGGACTGTAAATCTCAAAAGTGATTTTCCAAATCTATAAAGAGAAAACCTCTGGGAAACACAAATGCCAATATGCCATAGTAATTCATAGATCCTAAGGAAATAAACATAAACACTAAAAAAATGCTCTTATATGCACTAAATACTCTGCCCATATAAAGACAAGTACAGTACATGGGAATAGCAACTGCAGTTTAAACTCCGCCTAAATGCCACCAGCTCAATTTCGAGAAAGCTGGCTGATCATGTTTCTGATGTAATAAATGAAAAACCTAGACATCTGATGACGGATGAGTTTGGGAGTACAGAAAAATGTGATTTATGGAGTCAACTATATTTCATTTCATTCCATAATCCAATTAAGCATCCATTCATTCTAAAAAACAACAAACATAACATTGATAGCAATTTCATTTCATAAGATGTTCAATAGTAACTCCTATACAGATTTCAGCCTGTATAAGATTGTATAATAACGTTTACTGCGTCTAAAAAAGAACAAACCTATTTAACCCCTTTCAGAAAAAATAATTGCAACAAGAACTGA
>JAJJMA010284926.1:6125-17069 GCA_023529015.1 Papaver nudicaule | reverse complement strand
GAAGAAGATGAAAATGAGCAGAAAAGGATCAAAAGAGTAGTGGTGAAAAAAGGAAAATTAATTGGCGAAGATGAAGACCAGAACAAGAAGAATAGACTAATTTTGAAAAAATGCAAAAAAATTGACGGTGAAGAAGATGAAAATGAGCAGAACAGGATCAGAAGAGTAATAGTGAGAGAAAGGAAAAAATTTGGTGAAGAAGAAGAGCAGAACAGAAAGACAAAAAGCAAAAGAATTGGTGAAGAAGATGAAAATGAGCAGAACAGGAAGAAAAAGGTTACAGTGAGAAAAAGCAAAGAACTTGATCAAGATAAGAAACAAACAGTAGAGAGAAAATGCAAAAAAATTGACGATGATGAAGAAGTAGAAGAGCAGAAGAGGAAGAAAATAGGATATCTTCCAGAGGAACTAGTGATAGAAAATATTCTGACGAGATTACCAGCTCAGAAACTAGCCCAGTGCAGATGCGTCAGTAAGTTACTGTATAATACAATTTTTAATGATGAACGATTTGCTGAGCTTCAATTTGTTCATAATAAGAATGATCCATACCTAGTGTTTAATCGCCTTAATGTAAATAGTACCTCTTACCTTTTCAAATTAGAGGAGGATAATGATCATCTTCTGTATTGTAAATCATTAATAGACCTGAGTATGAAACGCCCAAGTGAACTAGTAGGTTACTGCAATGGTTTAACTTGTCTTAGACAAGTGAGTTACTCTGGTGATGAAGGAGGTTTAGTATGTGTGATTAACCCGACTAGGGGTGAATCGCTTGGCCTCTACTATTTAACTCCTAGTAGGAGCTGTGCAATTTTATGTCATGGTTTTGGTTTTGATTCATCCTCAGGAAAATACAAGGTTGTTGTTATTTATACTGCTGTAACTGCAGCCTCCCATGGTGGGGGTCAGTCTGAGGAGGAGTTTCTTTGCATGGTTGGTACATTGGGATCTAATTCATGGAGAAAGATTGTTACCAGAACAAGTGAACTGTCACCGCTACCAGGCTGCTCTCCTTATCCTTTCATAACGGTGGTACCAAAAGCTTCGAGATCAGCCACCCTTTGTGGGGGTCATCTTTTCTGGAGGGTAACTAATATGTCTAAAAATAATAAGATTGAAATGTTGCTCTCATTTGACATGCACACCGAGAAGATTGAGTTTATTCGGCTACCAACTGAGTGTACTCTGACCCCCGAGACGACAACCGTGAATGAGCATCATCATCATCATCTTCTGGAGTTTAAAGGTTATCCATGTGTTGCACGTTCTGAGAAGATAATGATGAGCAACAGTGATGACTATCATCATTGCGGTCATTGTTCTAAGGACCAGAGAAGTTTGTTTTGCCATTGTTTTAAAGTTCATCTCTATATACTCAAGGACAAGGTCGAGCAAGTATGGATAAAGGGGGAGACTTTTGATGTTCAAATTAAGGACGAAGGTTTACTGGCAACCCCCTTCTCTTGTTCCTCTGGCACTACTACTGCTTCTACCGTCCCACCTACACGTATTGTGAGTTTCTCTGATCAGCTGTTACTGTATTGGTTCGATGGGGTATGCCTTACATTCTACAATTTGCAAACGAAACATCTCAAGGTGGCAAAAGTCTCCCAGTCCTATGATAAGCGAGATAATGATGATGATACTATTTATTGCCCAACCTCAGATTATCAGCTGCACACCCAAGTGGAGAACATTATATCAATGAAAAGCTTCATTTCTGGAGGAGAAATTAGAAAGTTCGATCGCTGGGATGATGTTACACAGGCTTTGGGGAGCATACCTGCAGCATGGGTGCGTACGGGAAGAGAATCAGTAAAATATTATGCACTTTTGTAGACTTTAGCGAATTCTTCTTAGGTATTTTACTTCAGTAACAGGTCAGTTTATTGTTCACATTATATTTAATTTTATTGGAGACTTATCTATTCAAATTTAAGATATTTGCTTAGAATGAATAGCCAATGCAGTCACTAATGTGATAAAATAAAAAGGGTATTCATCTATTCACATTGATTAGATATTTGGATGGAGGCCATCACAATGTTATGTGATGTGCCTTAATCTTTATATCCAAATTGATTCCAACATTTCTTTCGGATCACAGTATCATAATAGTTATCGTTAATTGAATGTGCTTCAAGATATTTGAACCCCGTTGGAGTTGGAGTATTATATCTCTATAAACATCAAGAAGATTGTTATGTTGATTTCGCTCTTCGTTTCCAGATAGGTCAATAGTTGGGCTAGGCTGCATGTGGGAACCTTCCAACTCCCTACTGAGTCCCGGTAGGAACCTCTATCCCGCGATTCCTACCAGGATCCTTCCAGAAAATCCCTCCCAACAAGTAGGATTCTCGAGTCTGGAAGGACCATAGTAGCAACTGAATTTTTAATACCTAGTATTTTACAAGTAGTCTCTAGTGTTTATCTAGTAATTTAATTTTAAGAACTGAGTGTTTTCGTCAAGTTTTTGTCAGGCATGTCAATTCTTGAGATCCCACATAATCAGAATTAAATCAACATAGTGCTCCCTAGATTATCCTGCTTCCCGCACCTACTTCCGCTCACCCTCCTGTTCTGGCGTCTGTGCCACATGAGAGGTTATCATTGTATCCGGTAAGCTGTTTCACATTTTTTCCTTGTGCTTGTCACCCTCTCACAATTTTAAAGTTGCATGGGATTGTGCTCGGTGCTCAGCATCCTCCCAGATTCGCTCATCCTTGATATTATAGTTCTTCACCAACTATCTTTTCATCTACTGGTTGCCTCGTGCTTAGAAGGTTGTCATGGCTGAGCTGCAACAGAAGGTTGTAAATTTATTATTCCAATAGCAGAGTTGATCCAAAGTTGTGACGTATTTGTTGCTACCTTCTGTCTCTCTGTGAAATGATATTTCCTGTTACTGTATATTCAGTTCTCTTTTGTTGAATAACACATCCGTAGATATCAACTTTCAATTCTTAATGGGCGTGTGAACAAAGTGCAAGAGTAGCCACTGGTTTATCCTTCTATTCCAAAACCAGGTTCCAGGAATAAAAGGTGTCGTTAGGGGGTTCTGAAAAAGTATATTTTTATCATGCCAATAGCAGAGTTGAGCCAATGCCGACATTTGAGGTGTGTAGACATTTCTTTTTTGCCACCTTCTACTTCTCTGGGAAATGATATTTCCTATTATTTTCAGTTCCATTTTGTTGAATTACATCTTCATTGATATCAACTATTAAACAGTGTTTCTTGATGGTCATCCGAACAAAGTTTAGGAATGCGGGCGGGTTATGACATGTAAGAAGTAGTGGGCGTGGCCGCGTGTTGGGGTGGCTGTGGTGACAATGATGCACAGGTGGGTGAGTACTAACTTGCTCAGTTTACTTGTGCAGCATGTGCAAACTTGGATCTCATATCTATAATAGATATTGAGATTGTGGTAATGCTGGTGAAGCAGTGCAGCAAATATGATCTGTTTCTTTAGCATAGGAATTCAGATTACAGATTTCTTTTCGGTAAACCTAATAATAACGTCAGTTTTTCATGCTGGTATACTTGCAGAGCACAAAGATAGTAGATTGATAATGGCGACGAATGTGAATTTAACCAAGAAGCATCTCCAATTATTAGGTAAGATGATGTACAATTTTATTTCCTTCCTCGTGTTCCACCTCATCTTGCTGCTTCCCGTATGCTTTGGTTTAATTGTTCAAAAGCTGCCTGAGGTTTTCATTTAACTTTTTTATTTGATTTTCTCATTTCATTGCCAAGGTGATATACAACTATACATGTCTTTTTGGTGGTATACTTGAATGGGGTTTTATAATATTATCTCTGGTTTGAGCCTCCATGTTGCCATTTTAATACGGGAGCTCCTCGTGAAGTTTGGTCCAGGAGGGAAGCTCCCCTCGCTATCTCGATCGAGATAGAGATAGTGCCCAAATTTTTGAAATTTCGGAAATCAGCCGCCACATTACTATATAAACCACTGTTGACTGATGCTTACAGCCAAAAAGATATGATATTCAGTAGGCTCTCATCTAATCAGCTAGACTATTAGTTAATACAAACCTTTTAAGGCTTACATTATTGTTTTGATTTTCAATAAAACCTTCATCGGAGGTGAAGAATCCTCACTGTGACCTGCCAGTGGTTATCGGGGCTTCGTTATCTATTGTTGTTCCCTGTACTACACATGAGATATGTTCCATTATACTGTATATATCTATAGTTACTCCCAGTTAGGAATGCCAGTTTGTCGGTAGGTTGTCAATCTTGTGCCGCAACTGCTCTGTATGTGTTATGACGTGCGAAGAGGTTGGGAACCATAGTTCAGTCATAGATCTGCTATTGCAAAAGACTGCTTGTCCTTTTCCTTTCTTTCGTTTGGCGTTTCTTCTGAGGTTAAATGCGTAAAATCAAATAATGAGCATCCGCGAGAGGTTTATACACGGTCGAACCTAATAAATTAATCTAAGATTTTTTCTTTAATTGGTGGTAATTTTTGTCTGTTTTTACACCTTGTTTGTTTCTTATGCACAGTTTTTATGGAGTATTTATGTTGACGTTTCTTGCAGGTATTATTTGCCCCATCGTCCTGCTTCTGCCTATAATTTTTTACCTGATGATTAACCTTGGGTCAGTTCATCTCATTCTGTCATTTCACTACATTATCTGTAATCTTTTAGTAAGCCACAAACATCCTCCTCCGACTAAAAAGTCAAACCCCATCTTCAACCGTATTAATTCTAAATAAACTTAATGATAGGTGGTTTTGTTAACCTTCCTTTCCAAGTGGGTAAAATAATATATCACTGTCACTTGACGCTGTACACCCGATGCTGTGGTTAATTTTTCCAGAGCTTGGATTAGTGTTTCCTTGTGGTACCATGGGTATTTGTTTATGTATTCTATGGGCGAAAGCTTGGCGCAGCAGACATGTCCACAGAGCGTAACGATGAGATATACACCCGAACTCTGCAGAAGCTTAGGAGAGTTCTGACTTCTCTATCTTCTATGGCGACAGCTTGTCGCAGCATGTGTCCACAGCGCGCGGATCAGATGCACCAGAACTCTGCGGAAGCTTAGTAGAGTCATGACTTCCTTACCTTCATCATTGGTCATAAGAAAGATGGTCTTGGTTTCAACGTATGAGTACCTGGTGGAAAAAATAACAGTTTCATGTTTTGTACATTTAGTCATTTTGATTGTACTGTTATGGAAGCGTTCGGAAGAGGTATTAGTACCACTTGACAGCCACATGGAAAATGTATTGGGAGTAAAGCAGGATCTTCATTATATCGGATGATGTTTTTAATTTATTTAAAAAAAATGTAAAATGTAAGGCCAATTAGTACCGACTTCATGAATTTGCTCTTCTAATTCTAAAAGCACATTCTTGCAAATTTAACCCGCCTGGTGAAAATATCGGGAACATGTATGAAGTGGGCTGTAGTCGCAAAATAGTCGCAAAATATACAATTTGCAGCTCTACCGTGTTCTTTTGTTTCTTTTGGGGCAAATAAGTAGAGGCAAGCTGTAGTCTGTGTTTTGGCAAAATTTTACAGTTTACAGCTCTACTGTCTTCTTGAATGCAGTAACTTTTGTATGTTATTGAGCTTCGAACTTGGTTTTCTACAACAGATTCCAGACAAAGAGAAGGGAAAATTATTCTAAGAGGGCAAAATAGATGATTCCAAATATACATTTAAAGATTCTGCCAGTGCTATTGGGGTTCAGAACTGTAGTAGGTAAAAAGCAACAAACTCAAATCCTGTTAGGTTTCATCCAAGGAAGGACGGCCTTAGCTGAAAGCAGACAAGATAGAAATGAGATCTGAAAAACTGAGGGACACCAAAAATATATATTCAGATACATGTTACGTACATTGTGAAGTATGTATGAGGGTGAAGTTGGAATCCCATTCACATTGTCAAGTATGTATAAGGGTGAGATTGGAATGCACTTCATTCCCATCGTATAGCAGTAAACGGTGAGCTCAAACTTTATCCTCAAACCCAAGATCACCACAAGATAAAATCTGGAAAGTATAAAAAACATTGACAGTGAGTTTCTTAAGGATTCACGATAAATGTGCAAGGATTCACGATAAATGTGTATGCACTATAGAATACTAGTTTGTATACCTGCAGAGTTTTGGCAATTAAGTCATCCTCTTGGATATGCCAAAACAATAGCTGCCCCAAACAGTAGTTTTTTTCGTATGTTTTACTGTACTCTAGGGGATTTGTCAAGATACCAGAGTACCTGGTACCTAAATCTAGACGAGTGATGCGGAGAGGAGAAGAAGTTATACTTTTGTGCTCCTGCATGAACACAACAGGATTTCTTTATTGTTATAGCAAATATACGGTCAAAACAAAACAAAATTCTAAGAAAACAGCATGCACAGCCACAATCAAAAGCTTTCAGATAAACCCGACTCCTCATTAAGAACCTTTCTAAGAAAACATGGAACTGAAGATGTCTACTTCTCCACTACAACAACACTAGGCGGTTTTCATTATCGGAGACATAGGATCTTCTTTCGGAGCTAGGGTCAGGGTTTCAGAACTTGTATTAACATTAAAATCATAATTGTCATTAGAAGAACTTTCCCCTATTCCATAGTTTGAAAATTGAGAGGAAACAGAGTATTAGTACCTAAGACAGTTAAGAGAATGGAACTTACGTGAATTTTTACGAAGAATTGTGTGTACACGTAGATGAGCAATTGATCGCATGTATCCTTGCATGGTAGGCTCCTACACTCATGCTGCAGATTAATAAGAGCCTCTTCGATCTCAGCACTGATATTTGGCTGATCTAGACGTCGGAGGTGCATCGTTGTTTCTAAATCGTTCAATAACCCTGAGCTCATGTGAGGAGCAATGTGAGTATGTAACACCTCGAAAAACGAATCTGCTCCTTTAGAGAGAGCAGTTGTTATATCCTCAGGAAGCAACTTTTGCAGAATGGGTGGAGCCATCTGCATGTCGCCATATATACTTCGCATAACATACTTCACCTGTACGAAAATACCAATCAGACTGAGGGAAAAGATTTCAAAACCAGTCACTTTTGAGCAAAAGTATTAAACTTGATAATTAATGCTAACTTGACACGGATCAAATGAACGCCGAACACCCTCTAATACTGAAATAGAAGAAATAATGCATTGAAACATAAATATATAAACTGAATTTAGCACAAGTAACTAAGACCACTATCTTTTGAAGAGAATCAGCTGCTATGAATCTTATCTGAAGAGCAAGGGATTGCCTGCTGAAATGAAAGAATACATAGTAACAGAAAAGCAAAACTTTGGACAAATCTACTAATACTAAAACATCAAACAGGGGTAGGATCATCCACAGTTAAGAGGCATTTATACTTAAAGAGGAACTACAGCTGTAGAGACAATGTAAAGATCAATTCCTCTTATTCTCTATCATTTTCGTTCAAGATTGAATGAAACAGAAGCTAACATGGAAAGACCTACAAACAAACAGATGAAAATGATCATTTTTAAGCAAATAGTTTCTACTTTTCCTTTTTCCTGAATATAAACTCTGAAAGCAGAACACATAAAAGACAGTAAAACAAAAAAGGAAAAGGGGAAATAGATCAGACTTAACTAGTGCATCAGATAAGCAACACACTTGCATGATTACCTTGTCAAGAGTAATAGCCAGATTTTGAAGTCTCTGGTTATATGCATATCCTCAGCCTGATTCTCGGCTTCAGTCTCAGCCTGAACCTCAACTGGAGATTTCTCGTTCTCCTGACTTGTTAGAGAAATGGACTTCCCTTTCTTAGACTTCCCTTTCTTGGACCTACCTTTCTTTACGAAATTATCCTCTTCCATTCGCTTCTTCAGAATCTGCTTGGTAAGTTTCTCTTGCAACTTAGCTTTTTCACCATTAATATAACTTGCCAAACGAGCCGAATATGCTTCCAGCCAGGGGGGTAGACCATCAAGCAGACTCTTGCCCAAACCAGCTCTTTCCAACTCTGCATGATCCGCAGCTGAAACAACATTCATCTCACATGCCTCCACCAACAGCTTAAGTCTGTCCATAATTAGATGCTCATCTTTCATAATGCTTTGGGACTCTTTCTCCCCTTCACCAATCAAGTCCAAATAAGTACCACGGCAGAAACGACTTCCACACAAGCAAATTGAGGATTCAACTTCTTCTGCAGACTGAAAAAAGAAGAAAGGATGAAAAACAAAAAGTACAATGACAACAGATGTGGGAGTGAAAAAACGCATTTTTATATACACGTAGGAATGTACAATGAAGACAAAGAAGTGGGAGAGAAGTAAACACATTTTTGTTAGATGTGCATAGACACCTATAATGAGTTTATATCAGGCAATATGTTATGCATCTTAAAGTCGAGAAACCAATGATAAAACCAAACAATTTAGAAACTCTTAATGTAAACTCATCATCTAAATCTGCCCTTAAAATCTGTCCTAAATTTGATTTCTTATCAGCTTATACCGAACTTTAGCTGGGTCAGAAAAACATCAGAAATCAATTTTGATCAAGAAATAAAGAAAATTAGTACCTCAGTTATTGAGCGGTAATTAATTGTTAACTCTTCGCCAAAATGTATCTCTCGTAATGTAAAAATTGCTATCTGGTATTGTTCGTTAATAGCCGCAACCCTGTACATAAATAAAATACAAGTCAAATATATTGCAGAATATGCCACTAAGTGATGCTCCACCTCGGCACTGCAGTGGATGTGGAAACACAGGGCACAACATCTTGACGTGTAAATATAGGGAGGAAGCTGATCCAAATGCGCCTACATGGAGGGGCAAAAAGAGAAAGAATCTAACAATGAGTACCACACTTACTTATGTGTTATCAATTATTGGTTATTGCTTATTGCAATAACCGATACCACCTGTCTATAGGGCGGCTATTAACAACATGTACACTTGTCTGTAGGGCTACCTACTATGGGAGACTCGGTAACCAGATTAGCTTCCACTATGCCACCTGAACAACCACCACTACCGAAGAAAAAAAGGAAGGCAGCTCCAAAGAAAAATAGGACAGCTAGAGGTGCTTTGCCAGATCTCACGCCAACTGTGAGAGAGTCTCAAACGATGTTTGATTTGCCACCAGAATTGGTAGCTTCTACTTAAACATATCAACACCTCATTTTTTCCTACATCCGGACTCGAGACAAGTGATTGTTTCTACCTCAGCTGCACCATCATCTCAGCTTTTACCAACTGCAGACTTCCCAAATGCGGGGTTGCAACCAGTGATGGGATCTACTTCAACAGCGCCATCATTTTCTCATTTAAACCAATTTCAGTTAACAAGGCAAGATCACTAGGTCTAACAGGAAGGTTAACACCAAGTATGGGGGATGTGACTCCTCTTTCTCTTGGTACTAATGTAGTGGGAGGTCTTATGAGTGTGTTGATCCCATGGAATACAACCATTCCCACAAGGAAGGAAGGGGACTATTTTACCACTGTCGACAATCAGAGTGTTAAGGCTTTTCCTGTTTACGAGGAGGAGAGAACTAGAGCCTCTGACAATAACTTGTTGGGTAAGTTTAAGTTGAGAGGAATTCTTCCAGCACCTTGTGGTGCACCTTGAGTAACAGTATGTTTTGAAAATCAGATCACTATCACAAATGACGAAGGGAGACTGTCTAAGGCTGAGATTGATAGATTGGTTAGGGAAGCTTTAAAATACAAATCAGAAGATGCAGAATACAAGAATAGGGTGGATTTAAGGAACTCCTTTTGAGAATTACACATACAACATGATGAACATGGTCATAAAATCAGAGAAAAACTAGCATCAGATGTATATCAGGTGATTGAAAAGACAAAAAAACTTACCTAGCCTCACAATTGGGGTCGCAGGAATGATTCAAACGACTTGCGTAATTAGCTTTATGCATCGCATCCACAACAATCACATCATAATCACCTCTAGGTTTTTCTAAGTATATGTTGTAGAACTCAGGTGTCGGGTCTTTACTGCTCAGCAAAGACTTGACACCACTTTCCTTCTCATACCACCTCCATGGTGGATAAACCTCCCCAAAAAACTCGACAACGAATGCGCCTTTCTCCAAACCACCTGGGTTGCAACAGACAACGCCAAGTCCCTTTTTTGTAGCCAAGTAATTCATAATCACTAACCATACTTGTAATGGATTTTAAAAGGCCAGTGCACATGCTTTTCTTCCTGGAATCAAGACTACTTTTCTTTTTGGAATCAAGACTACTTTTCTTTTTGGAATCAAGACTACTTTTCTTTTTGGAATCAAGACTACTTCTAATGTCTAGAACTATATCTTCTAAGTTATACGTCAATGGCAGTGACCCTTGTTTACTCGCCTCCCTAGCTATGGAATTCAATTTAGGCACCAATGTTTCTTCAATAAAGCCTTGTTTCTGGGTAATTGAAAAACCAGTTTTAGGCATCAATTTAATAAGCAAATCATAAGTGAACATATCAAGCCCGTATACGTGTTGCTCTAACAAGTCATCGCCGAGCTTTTTCGACGTATACACCTTATCCTCCTCTTGCTCTCCTTCTATTTCCTTAGACACTGTCATTTTCTCTTTAAGAATAGCTTCATCAACAACAAAAGAATAACCATCAACCAATTCATATGCTCTTGTTTCAGAAAGAGCGTAGTTTCTGGACATTTTGGGAAGAGGCTTTTCATTTGTACCTTCCTGAAACCACAAAATTCAAATTAAAAACCACAATCGCAACATAAACCTAAAACTAGAACTCAATTTTAACCGAAATCCTAAAAATATATTACCTCGGTGTTCATTTTAGGTTTTTCCGGACGCTGAGTACGGATTTTAGTCGATTGACGTTTCACCAGTCTAGGGCTTCTTCTTTTACTCAGATCTTCCATAGTATTTGACAGATTTAAACAGAAGACTTAGGT
>JAJJMA010284920.1:51533-65164 GCA_023529015.1 Papaver nudicaule | reverse complement strand
CACTTGGACTCGATTAAATGTGGTAGCACCTTGAGAAAGTATTGAAGAAAAGTTTGACCACCAAGAGGTGAAGGAAGAGTCATAAATCGTAAAATTTTCGGTTTATCCCTATGTAGCAGAGGCTCAACATGAGAGAGATGATATTATTCTGTTTTCTTAAGGTCAAAGCTTTAATTGAATATATATCAATTTTCTAACAGAACTTTAAAAACAAATAAATCAAACAAAGAGTCTGGCAGTGCCCAAGCAAATAGTGACACCTCATTCCAAAGGGGCGATGAATGAGGATGCCCATATGAACACAGTTTGTTTGTGTTGGAATGAGCATGTTCTTGCTCGATGTGAGATATATAATCATTATTAAGAAGAGAATTAACTCGCTTAGTTATGTTTCATTTGAACTTCTTATACTTTTGAACACCATGCCTTTGAGTGGAATGTAACTTGAAACAGTTGAGTGTTTTTGGAGGTTACCTGTCACGTTGGTGTTAGGTCCTTGAAAATTTGAAGAACGTTCATGAGTCTAGTAGTTTTTCATTGGAGTTGTTAGCATACTTTAATTTGCGCTAAAAATTATAACATTGTTCATAACATGTCCAATTTTGAAACAAAAGGCGCATTTGATGGAATCATGCTTAATCCTTATAGGCATAACTTTCTTGGTGTTAGTTACGTCTATTGGAGAAGTTTCCATAGGAACTGTACATGAGTCCAGAGTTGATTCGAATGTATTATCAGCCTCATCAATATTTACACACTTTGCAACTAGGGCAAAGTTGTTAGTCTCTTCTTCAGTCATAACAGTCAGATGAGTCATCAAGAGTACATGCAAGGGCATTGCTCCCAAAGTACTTCTTCAGATTGGAGAATATCATCGTTGTTGTTTTAATTCTAGTTTTTTAGGAGGAACATTATGATGGGGTTTGTTGAATGATATTGGGGTTTCCTTAGTGAATCGTTAATTTGTTTCTCTTTTTCAAGAGATCTCTGAACTGACGAGTAATCAACAACACAATTGCATCAAGATTATCATTTGGTTCATCCCCACTGTTGTTCCTGCAAGATATGGTGTTTAACACGATTTATTATTGGGATATTTAACGATTGGTGCCCAACAAATGTCAAGCATACAACGTAGGTACCCAACCTATGAAATATTAGGGGATGGTACCTTGACCTGTCGTTGACCGTCAAAAATAAACTCTGACCAAATTATTTTTTATTTGACCCATCTTTAATGATTTTCTTTATTTTTTATTGAAAAAATTATTTCAAATTACGGGTATATCCCTAATGAAGCTAAGTTATCTTCCGGCTGAATTACTCTCCAGCAATTTTACTCAAGAACATTCAACGCCCCTAAAACATTAAGTTATTACAAATAACCAAAACAAATTATGCCCACTTTTCAAACAACATTTTCTTTGTTTCATCCAAGGATACTAAATCCAGGTCCAATCACATCAAAATCTTTTTTTTTTCCTAGATTCTGCTACCAAGATCAATAAATATGAATAAAGTATAACAAATTGTCAATCCAGGGATCAAATCTTATTAGTTGCTGGAGATAATTAAGGTTTTCAAAATTTTGATTTTGTTTGACCTGATTGCTAAGGCTGTAAAGATCAAATTTAGTAGTTTGTTGGGCATAAATATGGTTTGAGATTCTAGGTTTTTCTAATTTGGTGTATTTAATGTTTTTTAAGTATACAATTGTTGATTACAAGAGTAGATTGTGGTTGTAGATTAAATAATTTAGTGTTTATTTATAGCTTTCGGGATTTTTTTCACAAACGTGGCGACGAGCATTCTAGATGGTGGTGGATATGATTGGTTTTCACAATAGATTTCACTTGATCTTGGTGATGAGTCACCAGAATCTGCGTACGAAGAGTATGAATTATCCATTTTGATGGTGGTTGGTGGGAGTGTTGATTATATGTTTTGCGGATTTTACAAAGCCACTTTGGGGGGTTTTGGATTAATTAAGTCGAGGGAGAGAAGCGTGTATGGTACTGATACTAGTAGTGTGATGGGGTTTTTCTTGGAATTCATACTTGCAATTGATTCAATGGTGTTCATTAAAAAAACATTGATTAAGTGGCGGTTGTTGTTGTTGCAGTTGCATAGCAAGAGAGGAAAAAGAAGATAGGTTTCTCATTGGGGATATATTTGTAATTTCAAATGAATTTTAATATAAAAATATAATTTGGTCAAAGTTTTTTTTTTTTTGTACTATCAACAGCAGGTCAAGGTATACCAATCCTTAATATTTCAAATGTTGGGTACCAACACTATTTGTTGAATATTTGCTGGGTACCGACCGTTGAATAGCCCTTTCTTATTTTACAAGTTTACTTATATTCTTGGTAGCTCTAAGCCCAATGATTTTACAGTTACTGTGTTCATGATCGAATATTTTAAACTTACCAACAAGATCACTTCTAGATGGCTCTAAGTCGCGTGCCTCTTGAATGACATATTTTTTAAACTCATATCCTGAGGGTAACGACCTTAGAATTTTACACACGATATTTGTTAGAGCATGGCTCGGTCAACCTCACTAAGTGTTGGTATGTCAAGCTTAGTTGTCAAGTTTAGTGATCAAAACTCGGCCACTTGAAACACACATTAGGTAAAAACTTCATTAAGTTAGCTTTAGGTTGTGAAGGATGTTTGATTTAGAGACACTAATTGAAGAGTCGAAGAAGATCGATGAGCAAATGAGGATATTCAGCTTCGCATTCAAGAGGTTAGTGAATCTAAATAACGTGATTCTATTATCTTTTACACTTGTGCTACAAAAGACAAAACATAACTTAATGCTTGAGATTTGCGTTATGACTTGATCACTCGTGAACAATGTGTCTTAAGAGATAACTCCACGATATTGCTTGCGGTATTCGCTGTAAGAGTTATGACATTTTATATTGCTTAGAGCTTCATTTTCTTCTCATTTTTAAGTGATATAAGGTTTTCCCTGAAACCTAACAGTCTATATGATGTTGTCTATGTGGTCATACGAGTTATATTCATCATAGTATTGTGTCTCGACTTACCTTGTCTGACTTTGTCGGATTGTTAGTATGTATTTGTACGTACTAAAGTAATCGAGGTCGTGACTCACACTTATGTTGTGTAGATTCGGCAACCGCTTTTCTGAGTTCGAATACTATATCTTTGTTTGGCTCTGATTTTTAGAGTTCGAAATCATACATTTGATTTTGTACATATGAAGATCTAGAATGCCATATTACTTTTAGATTTCGAAATCATATTCCTTGTTTTATTTCTTATGGACTTTAGAGTTCGAAACCACAATGTGGGTTTTGGTAAAATATACTTTAATGTTCGAAGCCATAATCTGGTTTTGGTATGTGAGTTATTGCGTCCGAAACTTAAATCTAAGTTTTGACAATAAGAAAACTTGAGTTCGAAACTATGTTTACTGGCTAACATGTGACTTAAGAATCGAGACCAATGAGTCTTGACCATGTGAGTTCTAAAAACTTGGGTAATATTCCTAAATGTTTATGTAAATCGGGAAATATACCTGTGCGTCAAGGACAAAAAGGTGTGATGCTGCAGCATTGCTTGACCACATGGACTCTCAAGTTCGACACCAAACATTTGTAACGAATTTAATATGAGTTCTTTGTTTTGAAACCTCAATGCGGTTTTGTTGAACAGGAAATCTAAAGTTCGAAATCAAGTAGTGGTTTTTCTATATGGAATCTAGATTTGGAAACCTTAAGGTTTCATTCATATGTACTCTAGAATTCGAAAGCTGACATTTGGGTTTTTGCTAAACAAGATGTAGAGTTCGAAACCCTAAATAATGTTGTCTCAGAAAAACGTATATCGAAGTTCAAACTCTATCCTTTTGATTTGTACTTCAACGAATTAATGAGTTTGATATTCTCAATTTGAAGTTTGAATTAGTTCATCTTTAATGTACAACTAAGTTTGGTTTGACGCATCATTAAAAATATGGTTCGTCGCTCTTGCTAGTTGACACATGATTTCTAATCAATACTAGAAGTGATTAAACCTTCGTATTTATATATTACATGATCAAACACCCAATTGAGTATCTATTGGTGTTTGATGTGAATTCTCGGATATCATTAAAGTTATCATCTACATTGGAATCGTGAATTCATGACTCATGAGGAACAACATTGTTATTACTCGGAGAATCATACACGGTACTTTCCATGTATATCTTTATTGTATGATTCAGAATGTCCTTGAACCTACGTGTTCACTTAAGCTTAACACACAAGGCTTGTCCATTTCTGCTATGTTACGTTGTTCTAACGTTAGCCATTTGGACCTGATCCCACCTCAACCTAAGCCATCGTTCTAGCCCGTCCAACAATCCTTAGGAAGTGATGTTGACCTTATCAAAGCTGATGTCGACATTTGGAAGTAATAATACCATAAGAAGATTTTCGAATCTAAGGACACAGATTCAAATTGAACTCTATCCCATGGAGTATATTTGGTAAGCACCATATTTCGAATTAATGAAATATCCAAATATATCTTATTGAGTATTATTTGCTTTGAATGTTTTAGGCTACACATTTAATGGAATATCTTTTATTAAATGTAAGAATGCCAAAGTATTAGATTTCATTAAATGCAATGAATCTGTATGAGGAATTTCGAACATAAAATAAATGTGCTTAAAAGAATTTCGAAATTACTTTGCCTCAAAGCTAAGCCTTGGTCATATAAATAGGAGTCTGTATCACTCCGGAAAGCTTTGTCCCTCTACCAAGTTTCATTCTTCGGAAAAATAAGCTTATGACACCCGTTATTCCTTTCAGTACGCTTGAGCTTTTGCTCTCCGTCTGGATTAGTGTGAAAGTCTTCTCTTGGGGATCGAGAAGCCTAGAAGTACCTCTTAAGAGAAACTAGTTTATGTTTACTAGCCTTCTTTGTATTGTACTTGTGTTATGTTCTATCACGTCTATCAAAGTCTTACGATTTGTTTATTCTAAGGTCCATCTCTTCTGATATAAAGCCACTCAATATCGTAGTGATTAGAACATCTCTTTATCTATTGACCTGGATTTGTAAGAAAGTCGCTTTCTGTTTGTGTGGCAAACAAATAGATATCGAGTGGAATGAAGATCGTTATTTTGGATTGATTTGTTTTGCGAGTACTTTGTTCATCAAGGTTATCATATTGTACACATCCAAAATTACTTGATTTTAACTGGGACGACAAGGTTACTCTTTGATTAATATCGAGAGTTTGGTTTCTAAACCTTGTTTGATATCTCGAGGGGTTTATTAAGTAAACTTAAATAGCCTCGCTCTTGGTGTAAAACGACTTTGGTGAAATATCTGTTAGTTACCAAAGATATCATTTAGTGGTTTGACCTACCGATATTTGCTTGTTGACCGTAAAGGTTGTAGTTGGCCGATTGGAGGTTGGGTAGCGATAGTCTTCACAAAGGACTGTGGAGAAACTCTTAGGGAAGACAGTAAAGGACGTTTTTTTCTCTAAGGGAGTACATGTGCGTGATCACCTTGTTGTGGTTGGAGGCGCAGGAATACCGAGGAGAAGCTTTGTGACTAATAGTCGTATTAGGATCATATTGTTTTAACCAACTAGTCTGAAGTCTGAGAGTAGGTGTTGGCGGTTTAATTCTTAAGTGTATTCAAAACTGGACTAGGTCCCAGGGTTTTTCTACGATTTTGTAGTTTCCTTGTTAACAAAATTCTTGTGTGTACTTTACTTTGTTTCCGCATTATATTTGATTCGTCAATTACAATTAAAGTATCGTACTTGTATGTTGACATAGTCTTTCGGCATCTTGTACTGATTCTCGTTGTGTGATTCAATCAGTCACGAAATAGATCTTGTTCTTGAGTTCTTGATTATAGGAACCATTTAAGGTTGATCTTATAGGTTGTAAAATAAAATATTAGTGGTGTACTCGGTACCCTCGTTTTTTCAATATCCCTTTCTGAAATAGTCATCCTGTGACATGCATTCACAATTTCAGTGAGTTTGTGATTAAATTCTTCAAAGGTGGCATCATCTGACATGTGAAGGTTTTCCCAGTCACACATAAGGTTTTGACGCCTTGCTTCCTTTTCCGATGTATTCCTTTCGAATACGGTTTTTAATCTATCCCACGCCTCTTTCGAAGTTCTACAAGTTGTCACGTGATGAAATAGATTAGGTGTTACCGCATGAATGATAATGTTAATTCCATAATAGTTTTTCTTAGCAACAAGGAATTCATCAAAAAGACATAAACATAGTCACCGATATCTTTATTCAAAATTCTATCATCAACGACATGAGTCACATGTGTGTAGTCTTTTATGAGATAGGCCCAAACTTTGACATCTAAGGCTCGTAGAAATGACCACATGACAGCTTTCCACGATAGATAATATGTGCCATCAAAACTGGTGGTACCTTACAAGAGTTGGAGCTCTTATCCATATTCATGAGCTGAACAAATACAAACAATTACGTCTTAAAGGTGTTTGCCTGCTCTGATACCAACTGAAATGAGAGGGTATCCAGATACACCACCAACTTTTAGTTCGTGAATTGTATGGAAAAACTTGGACAATCTCAAGAATCAATATCCAATCTTTTAACCTGAGTTGAGTCTAATTTAGACTTAACCTCTGTTTCAAGATCTGAATTCCTATAAAGACAAGTCATTATATATAAATCTTTATTCAAGAGTTAAAATTTACTGCACAGGGTGATGGTAACATACAATTTTCTTTTACTGTAAATATAATGAATAAAAGAATTACAATGCATAAAATAAAGTAAAGAAAGACACCAAAAGTATTGTTAACGAGGAAAACTACAAAGGCAGAAAAACCCCGGGACCTCGTCCAGTTTTGAACACCGCACCGTACTAAGCCGCTACAAGAACTAGCCAACTATAAGACTTTGGATTGAAATGTAGTTGAGACAAAATCGACCCTCCAAGTGATTCAGTTACTGTTGCACTCCTTAAGTTTCTTGGATCTCGCAAGACCCTACGCACTTGATTCCCCTTGCTGATGTCATTTACGGGCCTAAGAGTTTCTTCAACCAGTGCTAAAGGCTTTGTACTTAATATGTCCGCGAATTCAAAGTTATACGAAATCTCTTTAGTAATTAGGGTTAGCACGTAAAAAATATGTATACGATGCATAATTCGTCTCTACCTCAAAAGAGAGTAACTAGGTTAATTTACTTCATATATACTAATGAAACTACTAGGACTTACCATGTGTACGCAGCCTTACATAGTATATATCAACATAAGAGAAGTGACGAGAAGGAAAGACCTTAAAATATCAGCCTTTCATAGTACACATCCTTACATAGCAGCCTTGTAGTTAATTGATTGTTCTTGAATGCTCTTATGACAAAAGAGAAAGACCTTAAAATATACAAGAACCAATCCAAACAACCAAGATTACAGGACTGATATTTTCTAGAAGATAATATTTATTCTTCTTCACAAATCCTCAAGTGAAGTCTTTTGATAGTTGTAGGACAATTACCGAAGAAAATATGTCTATAGAGGACTACTCCTTAAACAACAAGTATACACCAAAGTGTTGAGGATTTTCGCAGAATTCTCTGAAGTATTCTGGCGTGTTATTTTCCTTTTAGGAGTCCTCTATTTATAGTACTCAATAAGGTGATTGTTTAGGAGTAAATTTACGATTGTGTGAGATACAAGAAATCTCGTAAACCGCGTATACAAGCTCGTTACTTGTTCGCACTCCAAGTAATCTAGAGTTATTTCATATGTGGAAACCAATTAGTTTTCAATTACCAGGTAGGTAGAGTTTAAATACTTTAAGAGTTTGGTCTCAACACAAGTTGTGAAGAAATGAAACTCGTCGTCACAAGCATGATTTTAGGTTTAGAACCCGATGTGCGAAAGTTCGCCTTAGTGAACTATTAAGAAAATGTACGTGAACCATATATGTATAAAACATTAATTGTAGCTGCTAGAAATTTACTAGGCTCAACTAGCCCGAGCTATTTCTACTAAGGTGCACTATACTGTATCAAAAGACACTTATCCTCTAAAAGGGGTCTGTGCGCTAGGAAAGAACACCACCAATAGTCCAACCTCAGGATATAGCTGGAACAGACCGAATGGAATCCAGATTGATCCCCCTCCTTAAGGGAAGTGGATCCCTATTTATAGAGATCACTGAGGATAACCCCTCAGTGATCCAGTACTTCTAAGTTATACATAGTTACATACGACCAAGCTGGTTACATTGGGACTATCCTGCGGAGCGGAGGATGCGTGAGACTAGTTGTGTTGCGCTTACATGGTTCCTATACGCTTAGGGGTCCGCTGCTGCGTCGCGGTCTTTTGTATTCCTGCGGTGGCTCTGCGCTCAAGGGAGGCATATGAAATATGGCACCCACATTAATGGCCAAGTTCTCGTAATAGTGATTAATAAAGAGTAGATCTAGTCTTTTCTTAACGCCATTCAGTTCGCGAACCAAAAACACTTTTGGAGTTCAGAATTGCTGGGTGTCCTGGTTCACGAACCAAAAGTGTAAAACGACTTTAGGTGTCTCGGATAGTTATGAAGTTCGCGAACCTCAGATTTCAGTTCGGGAACCAAAGTTATTTTGATTCAAATTTTAATCCGTCTACTTGAGAATACTAGTATTCTCCAAGGTTCAACCAACTCCACACTTTGATTCGCAAGCAAACCATTGTTGTGAAAATTGTATAGAACCTTTCTCATTATGATCATAAATTCTTACTACACGAAGTAGACTTGTGTATACGGATTTAAGACATTCTCTTAGTCTTGCCAATACGAATTCTTTTAATACTATAAATACAAAGTCGGATACTATGCTTCGATGATAGATACGTAGAATAATAAGAGTCTAAATGTCACAACTCCTACTAACCTTTGTAGATGAAGATATAATGATGTCTCTCTGTAGTCTCCGGTCTTCGTCTGCAAAGTCTCAACTACCTAATCTAAAACCTGACTTTAATGGACTAAATCCTTGAAAACTGACTTGACATAGCAACGTTAGTGGGTTCAACCGAACATTGGCCTAACAACTTCTACTAGTATGGTCATTGTTTACCAATTAATTAATTGATCCTGACACCAAAACATGAGTGTTTAGATTTTATATGCTTTGTTTGACCGAGAGACTGTTGCTAGAATCCTAGAAATTATAGAGTGTCTTTCACTGGTGATGGCCAACTTAGATGGCAACCAAATGGTAACGGGAATTTCACTGTTAGATTTGCTTATAATTTCATTTTTAATGTTGCTAACTCTACTGCTAGTTTTAGAATAACTCTGTTGTGAATTGGAATCAAATTGTGAAGGACCAAGATGCCTAAACATTCCTCACTCTTTCTGGAAATGCTTATAAAACTGATTGCCAACCAGTGATAAGATATTTAGATCATGTAACAATATTAGTACCCATTGCCCTTTTGTGCTAATAGCCCCGAGTGTATGCAACATATTTCCACTGTAGTTTTGCCAAGGTTGTGTCGGGTGCGGTAGATAATGGTTTATGTAGCTAGATTAATAATGTTGTTTTCAATGATTGGAGTATTAATGTTTGGTTGGTTTAGTTTTGTCTTATGGTATATGTGGAAAGCCAGATGCAAGAAAGTTTTTGAAAATGAAATGATGAATAAGGTAGTACATTTGATTAAGTCTGAGCAAGTTGACTGGCATAGAGAGAGAATTTTACAGGCTCTTATTGATAATTCTGCGGTAGTGCAAGGGATATACCGGTTTTATAGCCCATCTCCTTACACCTCTATGTGGCATTCAGATATACCATAGATCCCCACCCACCCAAGATATACAGGGCCCCGCTTATTAGTGAGGGCCAATCTGAGTATGACACATAGGGGTGTAAACTTTGTGGTGTATAAAACTGGAGTATACAAAATACTCTCGATAATTCAGCTACTAGACTTAACAACTCTGAACGGTGGAATAATCTAATTTTCTCCTTTTGCAAAAATAAATTTTGATGCTTCATTTAAAGCTACAGGTTTAAGATTGGTTTTGCGCCAATCTGCCGACATCAGGAAGCCAAAGCACTTTTGGAACAACAATTCTACGTTGACAAAGGAAAATCTAGCAAAAAAATCATGTGGATTGATCTGACCTTTGGATGTTATAACAGAAATGGTTTGTGGGCCCCACCAATTAGAATTTGCAGGGGCTCAATATTAAATGTGTCACACCGGATTTGTTGCTAGATAACCCCTCTGTACACATAACATTTTTACTTTTGAAAGCAGTTTTATGGGCAAAAAGAAGAGGTGTCAGAAAGCTTCATCTAGAGAGAGATTGTCCCAATATAATATCTGCATTAAATGGCCAAACGGAGTCAATGAAGTGGACAACCGGGAACTTAACAAAGTATTTTCAGTTCTTTAGAGCAAGCACTATGGTGCACCTTTTTGATGAATAGTAGGTCAAAAGACTTAAAACTTGTGTAAAAGTTGTGTCACAACTTAAAACTTGTCTCACATGTGCTACAAGATTTAAGTCGTTTTTAAGGGGCGTACACTCAGTGTATGCACCCTGCGTCCTTTCAGTGTCCGCCTGCGGCCACTAAGTGTACGCCCAATATTTGGCGCTCACTGAGTGTCCGCCCGTCGATTTTTATTTTTGCTTGACTTTTTTTTCCTCACACCCCATCTAAACCACTCATTCTCAACGGTTATATTGATATCCACCGTTGAATTTACAACGGGTTAATTTTCAAAAAAATAAATAATGGGAACACATCCATAAATTTAGTTTACACCAAAACAACTAATTTACCAAAGCAACTAAGCATTCAAACTCCATAAAAAGGTTGTAAACATGATTACACATCCATAAATCCAACTTACACCAAAGGTTAAAGACAAGCTAAGGAAATCGAAAATTAGAAAATCCTTGGTCATGAAGTTGATCCATCCAGGGATCTCTTTGAGCATCCTGGTTACTAGTGGACCCATCAAATGTTTTTGGGGGATGGCCAGCGACGTTTGAAGTCGTTTCAACATCACTACCCGAAAAATAAGATGGCGCCTGCTGGTGAGGAGGAGTCTCTGAGATATGAGTTCCATGAGAGGTTGACGATTCCGGATATGCCGGACTAGGGGTGTGATACCAAGCGCTGTATGTCCCAGGTCCATTATAAGGTATAGACCAAGTAACCTCCCTTGTGTTATGATGCTCCTGGTACATATCATGTGTTAAGTGCAAAGCTCTCATACGTTCGGCAGTCAGAGCTTTCTTTATGTTAGGATGCAGCAAACCAAAATAGCACCAAAACCAGGGCTGCAAAATCAATTGAAGAAACAACTTTGTTTAGAGTTGATAGGTGCCTTAAAACACCTACTCAAGAGTACCTTATTATACACTTTAGTTAAGCTTATGCCTCGTACATTGGTTATATAACGTTGTTTTCTATTTTGCAGGTACAATTGCTTTAAGTTACAACAAAAGAAACAAATAACGTCTCATTTCATTTGAAGAAACTACAAAGTGGTGGACAACAGGATAGAAAGCCTTTGAAGTGCCAAAATCCAAGGAATTACTGGAGCAGACATCATTCCAAGCTCAGGGCACCACCACAGCTTAAGGCACCGGGTTATTCCCAACCCCAGCACAGCGCTAAGGGGCAACCCTTATCCTAATTAAAATCAGACGAAGATTTTTCTCTTTCAGATCTGATCTACGTATGAAATGTAAAACATAGAGGAGAGAATTGGGCTCAAATCTGGGTTCAATTTCTGTCGATGAAAAGGGGTTTTCTGTTGAGATTTACAATGGGTTTTTAAAGGATTGGATGGCTGAATTGCAAGGGAATTCACGGTGGATTTGGAGGTATATCATGGCTGGAATTTCATGAAAAAGAAGGGTGAAGAGCTGATGTTGTTGCACTGATTTGGTGAGCTGTGGACGAGATTCTAGAGGGTTTTTGAAGCAGATACGTCAATGGAGCTGGAATCTCAGATTGGTGATGAAATTGTGGCGGAAAAGAACCAAAGAAGGAAGTGGTGTTGAGTCCATGTTTGCTGTAGTCAGTATGGGTTTTGAGCTGATGCATATGGATTTACAGACGGGTTTTGAGGTTGTTGAATGGAGTGGTTTGTTAGCTGGTTTCTGTGGTGATTGGTGTTGATTTGTGGAGCTCTGGTGCTGATTTAGAGCTCAGCTTACGGTGATTTGGAGGTCAATTTCTGGCAGGAAGAACCAACAGTAGAAGATAGAGCTGCTGAGGTCAATAGAGCTCAGATTCAAGCTGATCTGATGCTCAATTTCTGGTGGCTTTTGATGAGTTTTGCTGGTGATTCTCCAAGGATATTACGGGTTTGAATGATGAGATACAGATGGGTTTGACAGATATTTCTGGACGATGAAACATGTCTAGCCATGGTTTTAGCGGGGATTCCAGGTAGATTTTATGGTGTTCAGGAAGAGCTTGAGTTCAGTTTGAGAGTGCAGTTTGCGAAGGGGATTGTGTTGGTGATTATGGGTTCAATTTCTGGAGGTTTAGAATGGGGTTTCAGCTGTCAGTTTCAGATGCAAAACAAGGTGGTTTTGGTGAGCAGAAGCCATAGTTTCTGGGCTACATTAGATGGAGTTTAAGGCATGAATGGTTAGCCCATGATGAATCATTAGGCGGGTACTGACTTGATTCCAAGAATGGAACAAAGAAGTTGAGTTTTTAGCCGAGTTTAAGACACGGTTCTGGTCAGTTTATGAGTGATTGCTGTTGTTGTTTGTTGGCTGTTGCAGTGGTGCTAGTTTCAGAGCTGGCGTTTTTCTGTAGTGCTACTGTGTGATATCATTAGCTACTGGAGGGGCTGGTTGAGTGTTATTAGCCATGGTAAGAACCTGAATTTGTGTGAATGCGAAACTGTGCAGGGAATCAGCGAGATGTGCAGATTTTGTGCTAGAAACAAGGGTTCAGTGACCAGTTTTAAACTGTCAAGTTTGGCTTCACGTAGAGAGCCATGGGTTCTGTAGGGGGTAAAACCCGTCGGACCACGTGTCTCGCATCCCAAGCATATAATCGTATCGAGAGAACCACACCGAGGAGAGCGGCAGCGATATCTCATACTGACAAAGGAAAGGAAGCTACGCATAAGCGAAGCAAAGATTCAGGGATAAAGGGTTCGGACTACGTCGAAGGACCGAAGCCCAGGATCCAGCTTCGGAGTATAAACCGCCTTACTCGACAGGGGCTGACACCACCACGATTGAGTCTTTTGTCTTTATTAGCTGTAAACCACCCAAGCTCGGCCCTATATAAGGCGAGCTTGGAAAACGTTGTAGTGGTTGGATTCTTGTTTGGTTGAGCCTAAGTAGCAAGAGAGAGATTAGGTTTGTAATCTCCTCTGGTTCCTTAGGGTTTTATTCATGTAATCTCAGCATTAGCAATACATAGAAAGTCTTCTTTATCTAATCTTTGTTACTTTACTTAGCTTTAATCAATGTTCATTGCATCCTCGATGTTGTTCTTATTGTCTTCGGACCGCAAACCACAATTAAATACTGTATGTGCGAGTAGATCTGATGGATAGGGTACTTCGTACACCTATGCAGATTTTCTACTCGTACAG
>JAJJMA010284920.1:0-16533 GCA_023529015.1 Papaver nudicaule | reverse complement strand
ATCGAAAGGGAACATCTTAGGATCACGAGCATGGTTATCAAAATGGGCAGACAAATTTTTAGAACACTCAATCAGATCAGGCCGTTCATCGAGAAGTTTTTTGAAGGCTTCACCAGTATAGTACTCTCTGTTTATATCTGCAAACGAAGGAGCTCCGTGAAAGCCAGAACCACCAGGATGAGTAAAAATATGAGATTCTTGAGGCAGATCCTCGAACTTTATAGTGAAAAGGCGAGGGTACCGAGTACACCTCCTAATCCTTTTATTATCACCTTTTATAGGAGTTTGTCAATTACTTGGGATAAATGAATATAACAACAATAAACTTGCGGAAATGTAAAACAACACACACAAGATTTTGTTAACAAGGAAACTGCAATTCAGTAGAAAAACTCCGGGACCTCGTCCAGACCAAAATGAATACTCTTAAGAATTAATACACCATACACGCCTACTATCAAACTTCGGTCAGGATGGCTAAAACACTTGATCCAATTAACGACAATCAAATGCTTCCCCTCAGTATTCCTGCATCTCCAATCACAAAAGTGATCCCGCACATGTAATCTTTTGAACCTCCAATTCAAGAGTTGCTTCACGGTCCTTCATGAAGACTATCGCTACCCGACCTCTAATCGGACGATTATATTTCCTTCTGAGATAATATATCAATATGGTAAGGAACCAAAGCCGTAGATCCAATCAAATGGTATTCAACCAAATATCACAATTTAATGTGTTGTGGTTCTATGATACCGAATCAAGCCTATTATGTTTTTATCAATAAACTGCTTGATTTGGACAAGTTTCTAATGTGTATGATATTAATCAACTACACTACTTGTTCTTGTCCCAGATTCAATCAAGTCCTTAATGGATACAAAGGTGTTCTTGAGGGTAATCAAGAAACTTTAGCAATATAAGCAAATCCAAATAAACAACTTGATTCCAATTCTAGAGTCTATTGGTTTGGCACACGAAAACAACGTTTCGCTTACAAATCTAGGTGGATATAAAGTGTAGCTCTAGAAACTCTACAATACACCTTGAGTATTAATGATATCATAAGATCATTGACATAGAATAAACAAGGTGATCTATGTAGATATGGAGATAGTCAGATCACTATCAATATGATAGCTCCAAGGCTTCTTGGTCCTGTTGGAAGCCTTTTCAAACTCAATTTGTTAACAAGGAGTATAAAATCGAAGAACTCTAGTTGGTGTTCTAGCAAAGAAGAAATGATAGAAGGACAAATATTGAATGAGTCCTTATATAGTGTTTCGACTAAGGCATGTTTGGCAAAGGCAAAGTCCGAAACATTAATGAGAATTGAATAAGCATTCAACTCTCCATTAATGACATTTAACGCAAACTTAACTACCTTTGACTTCAAATGCTGAAAAACCATAAATGAATACAAGGTTTCATTTATTGCAGCATTGAATTACTTGATACTCTAATGAGAACCGTCCATAGAACCGGTTCTACTTGGCACTCGATTTCTGGGACAAAACCGGTTTTGCCTGTATCAAAGTACTTCTTCCAAAGTTAACATGATGGCAACATAAGCTTTGAATGTTGTCGTTAACTTGATCCTAGATTCCAAAAGAAATGAATGAAAAGATCTAGGTGGAAGGATTGGACCAATTCGAATTAAGCTAAGCAATAGAACGTTGCCGCAATTCGAAGGATTGCCTTACTGTGTCATCTAATGAACTCTTGCATGAATGCACAAGTTCATGACCATGGTAAACCAAATCGTACTTTTAAGAATAGATCATTGAAGCACATAGTATGATTGATAAATAATCTTCACATTCCATTTACAAGTGCAAGAAATGAAATGTGGACAATGAGATTGATTTCAATTTATAGGGATCGATTCCTTGTGTAAAGTGTATTGATTCCTAGTTAGGGAAATCAACATACTTCTTAAAGTTAATTGATTACACATTAGTGAAATCGATACACAATCTTAAAGTGGATTGATTACAAACTAGTGCAATGCATACCACAAGTGTGAAAATCGATTTATGGCATTGGTGTTCGATCTACTACCATTAGGAGATAAAAGCAGAAATCAATTCCTAACTTAAGGGATATCGAATTCACCATATGGTAATCGATCCAGGCGTGAGTAGATTGATTACCAATTAAGGTAATCAAATCATAGCTCTAGAAATCGATACCTAGCCAATGGTAATCGATCCAAGCTATAGTGGATTGATTTCTAATTAAAAAAATCGGATCCTAGCATTGGAATCCGACAACTAGCAATGGTAATCAATTCATTTGCATGGTGATTGATTTCTAGTCCATGCAAAACTAGAAACTGGCTTTGTTGCTATGTGAGAAATCACTAGCACTCTGAATGCACAATATAATCGGATTAGAAAATCCCTATCAATATTAATGCAGGCATTGAGGTAATGAAGATGAACTTCATAAAGCCATTCACCATGAACAACTATTCATAATACAAAGTTCCTAAAAACTTGTATTGAATTGGTTTGAGGAGCAATAACGGAGTATAAGAAGAAGACTCCATTTAAAAAATGATTTCTGGTCATGGAACTTAAGAGAAGAGAGTTCATAAACACTGTTGAATGTACTAACAGTCACAAGCTTCGATTAGAGTAATCGTTCAGCTCAGAGTAGAGGACCACTGGAATCATTGTGTCTAGAAGGACTAACCTTTTTGCTGAAAGAGGATATTGTCATTTGTTCTTCATTCATCTTCAGTTCTTGAACAGTCTTCCAGATATACCAGCCATCGTCTACCTGACGGTCTAACCTAGAGAAGTCTGACTATTAGTAGACATGTTTAAGTGTACGAGTTTTGAACACTAAATTATGACAACCAAGCTTGACATACCAACGCCTGGTGGGGTTGACCGAGCATGCTCTAACATAGAGTATCAGTCAGGGCAGTTGATTGACTTCGATATAACGTTACAGGAGATTTTTGCTCAGATGTCTCTAAAGGAATATCAATGGTACCTTCATTCCGGACAGAAGCAGTAGCAACAATAGAGGCAGAAGTACCAGGAACGTTCCCACTTCGCTCAACAATAGAGAGCGACACCTTTGTAGTATTATCCTCGACAGTCTTAACCTTCTCATTCTTCACACCTATCTTCGCATCCATTACCTTACTACAGCCTTCATCATTAAACTTGACATCACCCTTCATATTATGGACTTTGTCATCAGTTCTACCTTTAGACATCACGTTTCTAGTTCCTTTCGATGCATCCCTTTCGACCCTCTTAGCATCTTTCTCAGACTTCCTTGAATCATTCTTCGAACCATGAAAAGTAAATAGTAACCCAGAAGCTTTACTCGATCCCCCAGCAACGGGCACTTCACCTTGACCAATCCCCTCAGGAAACAAACAGAGGCAGGTATTAATACCTAAAAAAGCACACTTAGGGCAGATGGTGTTTGTTACCTGATCGATTGTCCCTTTTTATGTTCGAGCTCATTTTGGACTCTTCGGGACTCCTTCGACAGTACTCTCATGGAAAAGGCCAATAAAGTAAGAAGACGAAAAAAGAGATAATAAGGAACAAACTTGAAATAATAATAAAGATTACCAGTGCAACCCCTTTTCTCTTCGATAATAATTGCCTTCGGGATAACTCATTTTCCTCTTCAGAAAAGTGTAGAGTAAAGAGATCACGAGTAGCAAACTGACGGCCAGCATCGAAATCTGCTCGAAGCATGAACCGCTATTCATCTCTCCAGCCCAACAAAACAGGTCCTTCAAACAACACAGGCTCGGTGTACCAATCCTCATCCATGGTATAATCAGGAAAGACAAACCCAGAAAAAACATTCTTCACTTCATCTCGAGGAACAAATTGAACCCCCCAGTGAACAACTTCGTTGTCTAAGGGGATTCGAAGCTTTATAAAGATGAAGAGTAAGCCCTGCAAATAATTGATGAGTTTTCACCACCACTCGATCCGCATTACACCCATACCCCTCGATCAGTTATGGAGTTAGCTTATTCCCTAAAGAATCAACAGAGATAACCCTGAATCCAGTCATGTCATGCCCAGATTTAGAAATCCTTGAAATTAAAGCAGTCTGATCATCAAAAGTCATATGAAGTAACAGCAGCAGAAAACCTAGACGGGAAGATCAATCGGAGCCAACCGGAAAACGACAGCAAGGTGGTGAAGCTTTCGAAAACCCTAAATAAAATTTCTGCAGGAAACTCACTAGAAAACTACCTTTATGAATCTAGAGATAATTTGGAGAAGGGGGTACTCAAAAAATTTGGTAAACAGTCAAGAACTGAGGATAAAGGTAAGAACTTTAGAGATTGCAGAGAGCGGAGAAGAAGAAGGAAAGGAAGTTCAAAAGAAGAAGATTAAGAGGTTTTAGTGGGAGATGGGAAAATTTAAACATTAAGGAATAAAACCGTTTCTTTGGGTAAGGAGGTCAAAAGGGAAGCGACAATTTCAGGCATGCAGAACGTGTGTCAGCAGGATGTCAGTTTTGGCGGTAATGGGGCACGTGTCGAAGAAAAAAGGAATTTGAAGAGTTTCCTTTTCCCAGGTATTCTATCATGTGATAAGGAAAGAGACAAACCGTAGGGGGTAAAACCGTCAAGGCTACGTGTCAACATCTGAGAGGAGTAGTGGTATAACACGGTGTATATGCGAAGCACATAAGAGAATCAAAGTCACATCAGACGAACACTAGAGTGTCTAATCGAATAAGCCAACATCGTACACGTGTAAAGAAGGAACCTCGAGTCAATGAGGGGGATGGCGAATCAGAGATAGTAGTTGGGGCATTAATGACAAAGGGAGAACTGTCAGACCCGTGACTAAGAGTGAACGATCCCACATCGCTACCGAAGATTGAGACGAGGACTCAACTGTGGTTTAAGGAAGAAAAAAATCGAAGAAAAAATCATTAATCGAAGACTAAGATCGAACCTGCACTGCTCCTCGATACATAACTTACTCGACAAAGTCTAGCACCCACAATTGTGTAGTTTTTCTGATTAGCTATATCCCACTTTGTATTTCGCTTTATATATAGCGAGCTCGAATTCACTTGTAAGGGTTGGAATTTTGATAAGACTTTGGGACCTTGGTGAGAGACTAGGTAAGCCATTGAGCACTAATCTCCTCTAGTTCTTAAGCACATTTCCTGTTAGTATAATCACCTAAAGAAATTGTAACATCTTCATTATTAATACAAGTTCTAGTTCTTTATTGTATGCTTTGTAGTTTACTTAGTCTGTTAAACTTGATCTATAGCTTAATCTCGATCCACAATGTTACCATTTACACTTAGTAATGATCAATGGTTGTAAGGTATGAGATCTCCATGCAGATTTTATACCTCTACACTTAGTCTTCTTCATTTTTTTTCCTCAGTATATGTGCCATATCCCACAATTTAGTTTCCTGGGTTGGTAATGACCCGACGCCCAACTGTTGGACAGTTTAGTTTTCATAGAAGTTGTCAGTTCGACATACATATTGACCCCGACTATATGATCAAAACCAAAAGAAAAGACATACATCTTCGCTCGACCGAGGGAAAGGGTACTTATTGAGGGAATCATGGCTACTTGAACTATAAGAATACTACTACAGGTTGGACATTTGTGCATCACTAATTCTCGTGGTGGTTATAACTCAGAGAAATGTAAGATCAGTAACAATTTTCATTTTTTTCTAAATTTGAAATGAACGAATTAGAGTTTTTCATATTTGGTTGAGATTCTTACCGTACTGTCAGTTAACCGGGTATTATTGTAACGTTATCTTTATCTATTCTTAGACCATGGAAAAGGTATCTCAGATCTTTTATTTATTTTTTAGCTTTTATTTTGAGATTTAATTTTAAAAAATATTACTTTTGATCTTGACTCAGTATTTGCTCTCATTGATTGAATTAATATGTTGTATATTTATTTATAACAACATGAACCGACAAAGTTGGGGTACATAAAACAAGATTTGAAACAAAACCAATTTCGTAGAATCATGAACTTGTTGACAATTTGGAGCAAAATTAAACTATAAACATTTCCATATAAATAATCGGTTTACCATAATCGGCTAGCTTTCGAATTAAATTTCTTGATGAAAATGTCCTATATCGGAAATTTGAAAACCAAGACTTTCGTTTTCGGTTTTTGTTGTCTTCAGAATGTGCAACAAGATAAAAATTATATTTTTATCGATACTGCATTTGTGAAAAAAATTCATAAATTTGCCTATGGGATTATTCATACTAATGCACAAGGTAATATTTTTCATTATGCAGGAGGAAGATGGTGTACTAGTGTTGCAGACGCAGAGGGACGAGCAGCAAGAGAAGCAGTGAAATGGGCCCTTAGTAAACAGATAAAGAATGTAATCTTCCTTAGTGATAGTAAAGTTGTAGTCGACTTTTTTGCTACGAATATATCCAATGTCGACTTGAGAACGGAGTTTGTTTTATCTAATATTACTCAATTATGTACTAGTTTGGGATCTGCAAGGTTTGTGTATGTAAATAGGAAGTGTAATGCTTTAGCGGATACTTTAGCTAAGTCGTTGCTCAATTGTGTAAACCATCGGATTCTCTCTGATGATATGCACCAACCGTTATAGGTTTATGTATTGATAGGTTAAACTCTCGTCAACTTGTACCTCTATCTTTCTTTGCTGCTTAATAATAGTTGCTTCGTTTTATAAAAAAATAAAATAATAATAATAATAATCTTACACTAAATGCTCTAAGTTGTAAAAGCCCTCACGTCGCGTGGTGAGGGTATCCTCGCTTCCTATTGGTCGAGAAAGGGAGTTTGGGAAGGAGGCATTCTGGAGAGGACACTTGGCATTTGTCTATTGGTTCATGTAAAGTTATACTTCGTTTACACTTTTTCAAAATCTCACCCATGTTGGTGATGTACACCTACTTTAGTTAACTAAGTCTTGAACCAATTAGTATTTGCCAAATGTGTCTTAAACTAATCAAGTAGTATCTTTGGTCTTTTCGCAGGCTCCTCGGAGCCTGTTTCCGACTTTTAACACTAAAGTAGAATTCTCTCCCTTCCATATAAAAGAAAAAAACAAATTATGCTCCAATTCGCACTATATTTTTTTCCCTCTCGATTCTTTTGACTCTTTGGTTCAAGTTTAGGTGCGTTCTTTTGATTGTTTAGAATATAGTTTTATCTTTGGTTTTTTTTTTTTTTTTTAATTTTTTTTGCTGAAAATTACTGTGTTGAAACCAAATCATGGGATTTTATCCAATTCAAGGTACGAGTTATAACTATTACCAATGCGTAGCACGAGAAGACTACTGCTATATTTTTATTTTGCTTTTGTTCTGTTTTGTCACAGCTAGGGATTCTAGGCACTTTTTGTATTTTAAGATGCGATTGATTTTTGGCATAGGGATTCCCGGCATGTAATTTCAGCTCAATTGCCTTATCCTGGCTACTGCTGCACACCCTGTTCCCTCGATATTGGGGTTTGCAGAGTTTGCCATGAAAGTACAACTTAGTGGCCATTGGTGTTGAAGCTGTCATCCAGAGATAATCTATATCAAACCCTTGCAGTAACCAAGCTACTAATGCTATTCCAATTGATTTTTGGCACAGGGGTTCTCGGCATATAATTTCAGCTGCACACCTGCTCCCTCGATCTTCTTGGGTATCGGGGATTGCATAAGTTGCCATTAAAAAACAACTTACTGGCCATCAGCTGTGTGTTGAAGCTGTCTTCCTAATACCCAAGCATGTTATTCTGTAAGTCTGCCGATTGTAAAGGTGGTGTGCTCATGTTGAAATTCTCCACACTTTATGAAATGGTACATTTGGAAATGTTATCATCTAAGTGCATATGTATCATGTAGTCGATCATGTTATCATATAGTCAATAACAGGCTCAAAAAAGTGCTCAAAACGGAAGGGAGATATTCTCATACAAAGAGCAGATGGTGGCCGAAATGCCCAACAAAGGCATAGCCTGAATGCTGCTAAGAAGCTTCGTAGCAAATATAACAGTAGTAGTAAGTCTCAGATCATGTAGCCGATAATGAATTATCTCAGGATCCTGTAGCCTATGATGAATTACTACTTTCTGAAATACTGAGCAGACTCTCTGTTAAATCACTCATGAGGTCCAAAAAGTATCACTGAAATATAAGATATATATTGAAGCCTATGGTGAATTACTACTTTCTGAGATACTGAGCAGACTCTCCGTTAAATCACTTATGAAGTCCAAAAAGTATCATTGAAATAGAAGATATATATTGACAATTATGTACACTAATGGTATTATCCATTTGCTACTTCCTAAGTCATCCTTCGTGAACCGCTACTAGAATGGAAAAGCTCTTATAAGAAAACAATCACACAGGAGTATGACCTCTACAATGATAAGGTACATATACTGAGGATACAAGTCACCTACTTGGATTCATAGTAGCTAATTATAGATGTTAATAACTAATCATGTTTGTTGTGGCGAATAAAGGATGACGGATGGGTTGTTTGTCGAGCATTCAAGAAACCAACTCCAAGCCACAGATAACGATATGAGGCATGGAATCATGCTTATTACAGCTGCTCAAAATTTCAACCACCAAGTTGCAGGTTACCAAGCATTCGATAATAATGCTACAAGTAGTAGCTCAATGCAGTTAGATGAGTGCCTCTGTTTTTGTGGTGGTGGCATGTGTTTTGGGGCCGAGTGGGTGTGTGTGCCTCTGTTTTGATGGTGGTACACAATGATTATGGTTGTGGGTATGGTGCTATATATAAGAACATGCCAATCCTAATATTCTTTCAGTAACTTGGGAAAAGTTATCGATATGTAGCAGCAAGGACATTAAGTGATCGAGAATCGACAACAACTCAGCTTGGTGATTGTGATAATGGTGTATTCACGTTGTGATGCTCCACACTTCGATTTATAGCAGCAAGGACATTAAGTGAACAAGATTCGATAACAACTCTTGGTGAGCATTGTTTTGTAGGAACCATGACTCTATCTCTTGCTGAAGTTAGCTTTAAATAATGTGGCGATACTCAATGGACGACACAACAACTTGGGTAAATGGTGAAAATGGATCCTTCTATAATGACGGGAACCCAATGAAAAATTAGTCATAATAACTACCTATAATGTAAAAAGGCCACCCAACTCTTACCATATCATACGCTGGATCATCATATAAATTATGGGTAAACGTATATATTCATTACAACTATTCGCCTATAGTGCACGAGAATAATTCATGGGTACTCACAAACTGACCCAATTTTTTTAAAAATAAAAGTTAAATATCCACCTGTAATACACGGGTACCAAAATTTTATCCGATAATATATGAGCTCCCATGTCTTGCAATATAAAATACATGGGATCGTCATACAATTCGTGGGTAGATGTGTTTCATTCAAATAGCATTTACGATTTAGTGCAAGGATCATTCTACACAACATTAACTCTATGAAATCAAGTTTAAGTATATCGGAGTCTCACTTTATAACACACTAAATCATCATACAAATCACGGGGAAAGAATTATTCAGTCAAATCAGTTTTTTTTTTTTTTTTTTTTTTTTTTTTTTTTTTTTAACACATGTACTAAGCTTTTACTTAATAGTACAAACGACTATCTTATAATGACTGAAAAATCAATTTAAGTATCTACTTATATCACACATGTATAAAATTTTCATCCTATAATACATGGTGTCGTCATATGATCTAGGGTAAATATATTTTCACTCCAAAATTATAATTCACACAATTATTATACAATTCACGGGTAACTATACACCAGTTCAATAAAAAATGATTAGGGTAAATATATTTTCACTCCAAAATTATAATTCACACAATTATTATACAATTCACGGGTAACTATACACCAGTTCAATAAAAAATAATTTTAAGTATCTGAATATAATACACGAGAACCCATCTTAGCATATACGACGCGGAATGATCATACATTTTGTGGTAACATATAGTATTATTCATTTAAAATCATTCACCATAAGGTGTAGGATACCATCCTGTAATTCACATGCAATATGTAAATAAACCTACGTTCATTAGAAACGGCAACTATGCCCGGTGCGTAGCACGGGCCTAAATCTAGTAATAAAAAAAAAAGAGTCCCGGAATATAAAATAATGATGTAGTCCCCCTTTTATGCCACGCCACGTGGGAATAATCTCGTGGGAAATACTTCTTCCCATTCAGCAATATGATTCTTGTCTCTAGTCATTTTCCAGCCAATTAGGTAGCAGATATAATGATCGATCAAATTCTTTCCAGACCACAAAACTCTTCTCTCTATCTCCCTCCTTCCCTCCCCAAATACACAAAACAAAATCATTCATCACTTTATTCTTCTTCCTCTGCTTCAAGACATCCACGAATACTCAATAACATCAATCCAAAAAATGTATGCAAGAGAATCACTTACGAGTTTCGATATTCCAGAAGAAATTCTATCGGCATTACCATCAGATCCATTTGAACAGCTCGATATTGCACGGAAAATTACATCAATTGCCTTATCAACACGCGTAGCGAAACTCGAATCGGAGTCCAGCCGTCTTAAAGCAAAAGTTGAAGAGAAAGATAATTTAATAGCTGAATTACAGTCTCAGATTGATACTCTTGATTCTGCTCTCTCTGAAACTACTGATAAACTTTCTCAAATTGACCAAGAAAAGGCACGCATGATGATTTTTTTAAGAATTGTATAATTGAGTTCTACTTAAAATGGTTCTGGTTTTATCCGGTTTGTTCTGATTCTGGTTTTTTGGTTGTTGGATGCAGGAGAGTTTACTGAAGGAGAATGAATCTTTGTCAAACACAGTAAGAAAGCTCAACCGTGATGTTTCCAAGGTAATTAAATGTCATATTTTACCGGGTTATTTTCATTTTATACAGTTAGCCGTTAATTGGAGTAACAGAATTACTAATACCGAGTTACTGAGTCAGAACAAAACAGGACTGGTTTAAATTTGTAGTACGTTTTTCTTGCATAATAAATCGGGTATGGAACAACACCTATTTGAACTGTCCACAACTACAACCGATTCAACCATTTGAGAAACTGTGGCCTGGTTAAATAAGTAACCAAACTGTTTTGCAAATTTTCAGTTAGAGGTATTCAAGAAAACACTCATGCAGTCACTACAAGAGGAGGATGAGATGACTGTAAGTTATCGATCACTATTCAGCCAGCTCGTTATTTGGCGACTGCTTATTCCAATTGACATTTTTCGAGTTTGATTGTACTGCTTACTTACAAGAACTATGCTTTTCCTCCCTGTCTCTCTAGCCTAAAGTAGCTTCCCAAGTTGCTAAACAAATACAAGGAAGTCCAAATAGTCCTTCGTCAGGATCAAACCATGGAGGTACATTCAAACTCGTCTTATATCAATTCCGTCGAACCAATAAGGAGACATTTGAAATTTGGGGTTGTTTTCTTTTTTCATGTACCATTACAGAAGACGATGTCGCCGTATTGCCGCCATCAGCATCATCTTCAATTAGCATGAGTCAGTTTTCGGAAACGGAAAATTCACAAGAAGACAGTGCTAATTCAGTACAGGCAGACGGTATATTGCATTATTTCTCTCTATTATTTATGTTTGAAATACAATTCGTTATTTTGGTTTTGACATCATACTTCTGTTTTTCATTTAGTTGTGGCAGCACCAAGATATGGTTCACAAGGTCCTCTACTAGCTTCATACAGTAACACACCAAAGCTTACTCCCCCGGGTTCCCCTCCAAGTTATGCTCCACGAAGAACTCTGTCTAAACCGGCATCACCAAGGCGACATTCTATCTCATTTTCCTCCACAGGGTCAGGAATGTTTGATCGGTCATCAATATACTCTTCTATGCCGGCCAGCTATCAGACTTCAGTATCAAGTTCTCCTGCTCCCGAAATGGCATCTCAATCTGGTTAGCCTTATTTAAAACTAGAATTTTCTATCTAACTGGCCTAGTTCTTAGATTAATAGTTTCTTTTTATCATGGCAAAGGTCGAACTCGTGTTGATGGGAAGGAGTTTTTCCGCCAAGTTAGGAGCCGTTTGTCTTACGAACAGTTTGGTGCATTCTTAGCCAATGTTAAGGAACTGAACTCACACAAGCAAACTAGAGAGGTAGATAAGTTGATCAAAATCCATTGTCATGGGTTTCTCTTATTGTAAATGAGGACTTTATTCAGTATACTTCTTTTGCAGGAAACCTTACGAAAGGCGGATGAAATATTTGGCGTGGAAAATAAAGACTTGTATACCATTTTTGAAGGATTGATAACACGAAATCTTCATTGAAATGCAGCTATCTCCTCCTGTAACATTGTGCTATATGTTTAAGTAAATGTAGGAGCATTTATTAGTGAATTTTACTTTCCGACGCATCAATTTATCATTGCCGGAAAAATAAAATGTGAGAAATGTCGACATTCTATCTATGATGTCTGATAATGGTACTTTCTGATTTGCAAGTTTTTCTTCAATTTCCCCTAAAACTGAATCACATGATCCAATTTCACTACTTTTGGAATAAAATTGCCGTACCACACAGACCAACTGAATAATAATAATAAATGACCTATATTTCCATTTGAGATGGTCCATTAAGCTAACACAATGGCGCAGCAAATGAAGCTGCCAGTCGTAGGAAAAGTTGATGAAGAAACCTAGGCCTGTGAATCATACACCCACAAGTGTATGGAGTGTAATATCCTGGCCTGGCTTGACCTGACCAAAAGATGAAATATCTTTTACAGATAGTGGTGAAATATAATCACACATCGTGTATCAACTGCCGATGCTTTAAAAGGCTTATCCCAGTGATCCGCTCTCCAAACAAGGGTAAAAACAGTTTGGTACCTCCTATAAGCATGCTTCAGCCATGTAATTTCTGAGGGTCAAAAAGAGAGCCAAAAACAGACCAAAAACCAAGCCAAACAGAGCAGAAGACAGTAATAAAAAGAGCCAAATAACCATAGAAACAGCAAAATACAGACCTTTAAGACAACTATTGAGTAAAATCTGAAGCAAAATGGGGTGTAGAGTTTGATTGACAATAGGGAAAACCATATCTTGAAGAAGATGAAGAGGCAGAAGGAGAATTGCACTATTGCAGTAAGGATTGGAAGTTGAAGAAACATTCTCAAGAGATTAATAATGGTAGTCCTGTTACTAATGTGCATTGGGAGGACATAGTGGAGCAGAGGTTTAAGCAATACAACAAGTTGAAAGGAAAGCAACAAAACAGTACGTGTACATTCCCATGACCCAAAAACAGCAACAAAGGCTTAGCAAAACAATGGGATTTGTTTACCTTTTGTATTGCTTGGTTTACTTTGGATGGTGGAAAATGTACTCTCCTGGTGATGGAAACTCAGCGAGGCTTATCCGGGGTGAAAAACGACTTCAGAAGGTAGGTGGCCTTCAAATTAATCCTTGACAAATACACCTAAAATGCAACAAGAAGCAGTTCAGTATAAATTCTTTTAGCATTTACCAAGAAAAATGACAGTTCATGGAGTACTAGTATGTGTACCTGACAGTTCGATCAGTATGACAGTATCCTCTACTACTTCACATTTAACCTTGCCTACCTTCAGATAAAGCATGGTCAGTCAACTAGAGATGGAAACACAGAACATAGGTGAACGTGGTTGACTGAAATCAGAAAGATTTGCTGAAATACAGCTTGAAGTGGACAAGGGCATTTTTTTAATGAAAAGAACGAAGACAAAAGTAGGAAAGCAAAACCAAGAGTAAAATCTCAAGGACTGGAAACAAAACTGATTAACAAAATGATGGGTTTGAATGGATGGGTTACATGGTTGATACAAGAGAATTAGGAAGCATACACAATATCCACTATCCATTCTGCATCCAGATGTATCAGTCTACAAAGTTCAAGGTTCAATCAAAATCTTTTGGTTTCTTTCATGACTACTTATATTCAGTACCATGTTCAGAACTTCAAACATTCAGGTCAGACCAAATATCTGTAGCTAACCAGGTCAGGCAAAGCCAGGAAGAACGCTTAACCACCACTAATGCACTACTGTACATATTAGGAGTTAAGCATATAATTCAAGATAAGAAAAAAAAGAGAAATAAACCTCTGAATTAAGAAAAAAGGATAAATTGGAGAGCACATACCCCATTCTTATCACCAACCTCCATCACCACTGTGTTGATGCCATGAAAATCGCTGCGCTTGATAAAGCATATATGATGAAGGGAATAGCAACCAAGCAGGCAGATCAAAGCAGCAAACAAAAACAATCTCTCCTTATATAGTTCAATTATAGAAGCAGACACAAAAGTATTAAGATAGACGATTGCATGCTTCTGTATACAAAAGTTCAGTTAAGTAGCTCTGTAATTAGCATTTAGAGAAGTCCCTGAAAGACATTACAGTCATATCACCAAAACAAAAGAAAACAAAAGGAAGAAACCTCGAACTACTAGAACTCTGGCAGGGAAGGCTTATCTTTTCATTGAGTATAACAGGACGTACATTAATCAGTATCTTTAAATTTTTATCTACTTAAGGTAAGAACATCATTTCGATATTTGAAGAGGCTGTTGGAAGTGCTTTTAGCTTATTCTTAAATCGCGTAACCTTTCTCTTTCTCTCACGCAAGCCAACATTAGAACGAAAAAATACAGCGACTAGCTCCAAAACCTTCACATTTTTCAACAAAAAACTCAGAAGTTTGAATTCAGCATCACATCCTTCCACTTCTTTAATCTTAACATACTTGAGGTGAGGCAACGTCGGCAATTCTGCTTCCCAGTCATCTCCAATGTTGGCTAAACTTGACTACATCCAAACAATCACAACTGATAGGTTACTTAGTGACAATGAATAATAGTACAAAATAAGAAACACCTCAGATATTCCAAGAATGTTACACGAAAATAAATGTCGTTAAATAAGACAGATTAAAAACGTAGATCTCGAATTAGAATTGAATATAAAACAAATTATAAAACAAAGAGCTTGGTTAACTTAAATGTTACCTTTTTGGATTCAACGAATAACTGAGTTATATTAGGAGAAATCTTGAGTAAGTAAGCTATAGCCTGCAAGCAACCTCTTGTAGACCACATCTGCAGCATCAACGACTGTAGATTACACAAGCGAGGTGGTTGGCAGTTTAATAAGCTAGGAGCCCGTGAGAGAACCTTGAGAAACAAAAGAAAATTCATAATCACTAAAACTATTTAAAACATATTTATTCACTTCTGAATGTAGGGAATAAAACATGAACATTTCGGCATATATGTTAAGATGATAATATATGGAAGAGAGGAAGCACCCATACCTCAAGAAACCCAGATGATAAGCTCAGGTGTTTCACCATATAAACTGCTCCTAGAAATTTGATCACACGTTTGGCATACACATCTTTTTCCTCTGACAGTAGTTCCGAATACGTTTCTGCATTCTCATCTTCTATTTTTTCTTCAAGAAACATGTGAAAACATACGCTGGATAGGGGTGAACAGATTTCTAGAGAATAATCTTGGGACCAGAAAGATCTGCAAGTGAATTCTTCTAGATTTGGAGCACATAACTTGATAATGTTAGCCATGGTATCATTTTGCGGCAAAATTTGCCTACTCCAATAAGCATATTCAAACCTCTTAAGTGTGAGAGAATCAACATTTAAAATCCTTCGTACGTTATCAGTTTGTATATCACAATCAACTATGTCTAAAGTATGTAGAACTGGACAACTTGAAAAGAGTCTTTTAGATAGTTCTACATTGGAGATTGAAACTCCATATAAATATAGCTCTTTCAGCTGAGGTAAATTCATTGATATTGGTAGAACAAAGTCTACATATCTGGGGGTATAGAACACTTGTATTTCCAGTTTTCTCAGTGACTTACAATTAAGGAGACTGTGAGGAATCTCATATGCCGAATTATTATGCAACTGCTCGATTATTATATTTATTTCTTGAACATTATACTTGACGGCATGAAGGCTCCATCTATTCACGTTTGTTATCACCGTATTATCAAATGCAGACTCTTCCCAATCCACATTAAACATTTGAATGTTGGTGTCACCGCGAAGTAAGAATACCATGTAAATAAATTCTATGAACCTCTCAGTATTGGCATGCGAAAATGAACTCCTTTTAAAGTTTAGACAGGGTAGAGATTTCCAAATATGAATCCACCTTTTCGACAGAACACTGGTCTGTACTGCATATTTGGTATCAATGAAAGACATGATATGGTGAATTAAGGCATCTGGTAACCTACTGATTCTATCTTCCGTATCAGAATAGTATAAGGATGCATTTCTTGTTTTCACCATTGTTAACCTAAACTGAACAGAAAAACCCCCTCAAAAATTTGTAGTTCAAAACCCAAATGAATCACTCTGAGCACAAACAAAAACCCTAAACTCCAATATAGCAGAGAATAATTGTAATCCAGAATTAAAGATGGAAAAAGATTTAAGTACCTTCTCT
>JAJJMA010284853.1:5790-18600 GCA_023529015.1 Papaver nudicaule | reverse complement strand
CAGTACATACCAGAGGAGGCTCGGAGTACAATCATGAATTTCTTCCGTGTTCCTCTGAACATATTCGTGTGTGTTGTGCTTTACAATGTAAGGAGTTCCTTCTACAGAAATCTTATATCTTTCCAAGTACCCAAGCAGTATATTAACAGTCTGTTTGCTTGTTGTTGACTTAATAAGGTAAATGCTTTCCCGATCACCGTCATGTTTGGCATGTGCTCCATATTCCTATTCATGGCGTCAATCTTACAAAGGCGGCTCATGGTAGTTTCGGAGAAAGAGATTGCAAAGTCAAGTAAGCTATGTTTTCGATTCGAATTCATTCTCAAAACAAGGACCAGACACGTACTCCCTCCGTCCCAGATTAAAATGGGCCAAAATGAAAAAGGAACTAGCTCAATTAATCTGGGACGGAGGGAGTATTACCAAAATCTTTCATATTGGTAGCTAGTGTGTACATGCATGCATCCTCTTCTTCTTCTTCTGCTAAGTTGCTTTATGTGTATTGTGCAGGGTCGCAAGATTGGACACCCATGAAGGAAAGGATTGAAGAGGAGCAACCACTAAACGTCACCATTTAATTCAATTTTCGAAGACGAAGAAGATTAAATCACTTGGAAATATTTTTTTTCCACTTCTTCTCGCTATTCATCTCCTAAATCCTAAACATTTTGGATGTATAAGAATTTTGCTTTTTAGCTTGTGTGTTGCACTAGTTCAGGTGATTCCATACTGACGTGTGAACAAACTAGCAAGTATTCAGTGCTCATGAGTTTCGGACTGTTTCGGTCTTTTCTCATTATGGTAATTAGATGAGATCCACTGTAAAGTAGATTTCCGAGTGACAGAAAAGTTGGGAAAATCAGTACTTAACCTTAGTATACACCAAGACCAGCATATCTGTTAGCTCTGAACCATGGCAGCAAAGTACTCTGCAAAGTCCACTGTTGCAGATCACGACCAAAAGAGCGAGAGAGCAACCATGGATTCTCCTTAGTCTTATGCTTGTTCATTGCATTGAGACTCAATCTACCTTCCTCCTCACTTTGTCCACCAGATAAGAAGAAAACGGCTGGAACAGCTGCGGGCACTGTTCGCCAGAGAGCTCGGACAGTGTATCTAGCAACAACTTCAGGGGAAACCTTGTCAGCTGATTCAGATCCAGGAGTAACCATGTTACACCTCAACAGGGTACCTTCGAGGAGGACACGGTGGTCATTCAAAGCCTTGTAGCAGGCAGCAAGAACACGCTCAGTCACATCAGCACATCGACTGATGTCGTGAGGACCGTCAACAAGGATTTCTGGTTGAACAATCGGAACCAATCCATTCTCCTGACAGATTATTGCATATCTGGCTAACCCATTAGCATTCTCATTGATGGCAAATTCAGATGGTTCAGCTGGGCCAATCTTGAACTCGCAACGCCACTTGGCTAAACGTGCTCCTTTACAGTAGTAATGATGGCAACGTTGGGCAAGGAGATCAATACCCAGAGTTGTGGTTTCTCCTTTGGTTCCAGCAAGCTCAACGGTACCCTTGTCGAATTCAATTCCAAGACGGACTCCATTTTCCTCCATAACTTTGACAAACGGCTTACCAGATGCAGTTTTCTTCTTGTAGAAAGCTCCTTCAGAAAGAATAACACCAACTTTTAGGCATAGTAAATGATCGCTAGGAGTGTAGGACAGTAGCTCACGAACGACATGCCTGTTTGCTTCGACATACTCAATATTGGTGCTGGGAAGAGACTTGCCAACATATTCATCAACGGCAACAAGCATTTTAATGCGTTTAGCGTTGCTAATCAGCTCATCTACGAACACAAGACAATGATAAGTACAAACACAAACATAATTATCATAAACAGGCAGGTTATACAACAGAGAAACCAAGTTTCTTAGTGGATCTTACGCTTAAAATCTCAACATCATCATCAAAAATCAGATTTTCAGAAAATACATACCATGGTATTTTCCTTTGTAGCAAGACATGTCCTTGAGTTGATAAAAAACCCTAAAAACAGAGATTTCTCAAAATATATAGTCCCCTCCGAAATATCCGGTTCTGTCATTTATAGGTAGAAGAAACCCTAGAAACCCTACAAACAGTATAATGGTCTCAGATTGTGCAGTAGAGATGGCTACTCCAATCTCCGACGCAGATGCCTACTATGCATTCTTAGATGAAGCTGTTGAGAAAAATTATCCTGTTAATCTTGACTGGCCGGTTCAGTGGAATACCAGCCGCAGCAGCAGACTTGTTCGTGAATCACCGGATGAAGTTGAGTCATGTTTCAACCTAAGACTCAAAGATTACAATGATGCTCTCATAGATTATGTCTCTGAACCCCTTAGACTTTATGATTGCGAAGATGAACTTATTCATACAATCTACAAGTTCAGAAGAATGAAAATGTTGTACCCTACCTCCTATCCCGAGTTGGTAGAGCTACAGGCTTTTAAATCCATGGTTGCGTTATTAAAAAATGATGGCTGTGGGGAGGATTTAGCTATTCGCATTCTTTTGACATTCAAAGAGCTAACTGATAATGTGGATAATCAAGATAAAGCAGCTGTGAGATTCGTTGATTTGTTAGTTGAATATGGAGCTATAGAAGTGTTTGTTTCTGTTCTTGGTAGGTATTCTGATGATGATGATTTCGATGATGTTGATTTCGCAGTACTTCAAACTATTGTGCAGATGATGTTTATCGAACCAGATGTAGCAGGAATCGTGTGCAAGCAGACCAAACTGGTGCATTGGGTATTTGACGCACTCAGAATAGATGACATATGTGATTATAGAAAACAGAATGTTGTAGGGTTATTAGTGACTCTTTTGTCGCCTCGCACTAGTTTTGAGTTGGGGGAAATGGGGGCTGTTGATGTTGTTGTCAATGCTCTTTTACCTTACACTAGATCATCTCTAGAAGAAGAGGATGAAGAGGAAGAAGAGGACGAGGATGAGGAAGACCTACTGGTAGAAGAACAATACTTTCTGGAGAGCTTGTTTCATTGTTTATCTAGTCTATTATCAGCCTCGACGAATAGAGTGCGGTTTGCCGAAGCCGGGGGAGTTGAATGCATGATTCAAATTATTAAGAAGATTAAGTTGAATTATGAATATTATGGGTCTGCACTTGTGGCACTTGATGCTGCACTGAAAGACTGTCCTTGTGCTTGTGACAAGTTTGTGGATGCTTCCGGATTGGACATTGCATTCCCTGCTTCCATGGATATAGTAAGTTTAGCTATCTTCTTATTCAAGAGAAACTGTCCATTTTTGTATCTAGCATTTACAAGATTTGCTTTGGTTACTTTCTCAGATTTCAACATGCATTACGCATGATAAAGAAGATATAGAAAAACATCTTTTACGTATAATCGCATCACTAACTGGTAAGCCAAGCAATTTTTTTATAGCTTGCATCGAATAGTTTCAGTGTTTCTTGTGTTTTAATTAGTGCCTGGATTTTGGAGATATAGTTGATTGGTTGTGTATCTTAAGGATTCTTGTTCTAATCCATAGTTAAATTACCTTACCTGCTTTTCATAACATTGCTTGGCTATCTTATCTTGTTCAGTTGGCATTGCTGCCGAGACGAAAAATAAAGATAAATTGTTAAGTAAGTTTGAGGAGAATGATGCCGAAAAAACCACTTGGCTTATGGAGCTCTTCATAAGGTTTATATTGATTTTATTCTCCTTAGATTATCATAAGCATCGGCTAGATGTCTGACATTTTCCTGACATCTCATTACGGGCATCTGATCAACTTAATATCGTGCAGATACTTCAGTAAATCTGCAGCAGGGACGAAAGGAGGCCGGGAGGTTACTCACTTTTTCATTCTCTTTATTTCTCATGATATCAGTCAGGTTGAGTTTATCTGTTCTGATGTATTCTTGTTTATCTCTTCTGCCTTCTGCCTATAATAATAATATTACACAGCTCCAACAAAAAACGGCGAACGTCCAGGCTTCAGGTCAGCATTGCTCTTGCAGTCTTGCTTTAGTGATGAATATCACAGCTGCAAAGACAATTTGGATAAGTAGACAATAAAAATCTATTAGAGTATTTTTTTTTTGATAATGCTGAGGATCGACCTCAGCCCTCCCCTATGGGGAGCCAGCGAGAAACCACTGAGCTATGCTCAGGTTCTCATCTATTAGAGTATTTGGCAAAATATTGTTAATGTTTCCCCGTAATGGATCTGCAGGCGATTGCTGTTATTCTTGATTATCTCTGGTTGTCCAAGTGAGTGTTGCGGAGCATCTCTAATTATCTTGTTTTGATCTTCTTAATTTATCCGTATAAAGCTACTGCATGTAACTCAAGGTTATTATTATACTTCGCGTGCAGGAATCTTAAAATATGTGCTAGAATTGAAGATGTATTGGCTCATCACAACTTAAAGAAGAAAGACGTGCAGGATATTCTCTTAGTAAGCATTTGCACTATGTGATTGATAATCTATATGTCTGCTTTACATTCTAATAAGCATTCATTAGCCAGAAATTTAAATGGACTCTCAAAATTTTGCAATTTGTTCAGAATGAAGACTTGAGCTCACAACTAGCCGAGACTCAAGCGGCTGAGCAGTTTGAAGCTCTCGACCCAAGTCATGTAGTCTCCAAGCCTGAGTCATCCGCTCCTGCTGCTCAAGATGAGGATGAGACAGGAGTTGAGCCCAAGGACATTGAGTTGGTCATGACACATGCTGGAGTCTCTAGGCCAAAGGCTGTTAAGGCGCTCAAGGCTTGTAATGGGAATATTATTTCTGCCATCATGGATTTGACAAGCTAAGGTAGTTAATGATATTGCCTTCGTTAGTTCTCGAGAACATATATACATGTCGGATTTTGGAGGTCCTTTTTTCGTTACCTTTTTACTTTGATTTACTAGTATGGATATGGGAAGGTTTTTACTCGGATGGTTATACCAAGGCTCTCCTCAGCTGCTTCACAAGTTTTGGGGCAAGATAAGATAACAAATCTTATAGACTCGATGTCACTGCATTACAATGATAAAATTATTAGATGATGATACAAATGAGTGACCTGAGTTCGAAACTTGTCTGCATCATAATGGGAGATATTTCTTTATTTCTTTGCCTAGCTACCTGGGGCTGGGCTGGGCTTGTAGGTAGTGGACTTCCGTCCAACCTTTAATATAACCTTTCAAATTCAAAAAAAAAACAAACATCCGGACACTCCTAAGACTAAACAATGAAACACTAAGAGCATCTCCAACGGGAATGTGTAGAGTTTCCTATGTGGCTCATCAATTAAGACATCCTTAAAGCTAAATCTCTGAATTTAGGATGTTAAAAAAATTCATCTCCAATGGATAAACATCAAGTTAGATAAAACAATACACTTGTAATAATTCCATTGGTTCCCCATAATATACAATATTTTTTTTACATGAAAAAAATAAAAAGTTGACGGTTATTGATGATGTGGTTTTCTCATAAAACTAGAGGATCTCTTTGAGGATGTGAGTCTAACCGCTTCTTCACATCCTCTACTCGGGGAGGTAAAAGGTGGGACCCACATTTTAAAGCATTGGGATTGACTTGGACTCTTTCTGCTTTTCAAAAGCAAGGCCCACAGAATACACTTTAAAGTTCAAAGCCCATTTACGAGTAAGACCAAACTAGATTTCTTCTCTGCTTGTTAATTCCGGTAAAGCCAGCCAGAAGACGATTACAGAGAACGGGGCTAACTTTTTTGAGGTGTTATCCGGTGGTGTTGGGCGGAGGGAGTACAAGTATATGCACCGGTACCAACGATGTAGGTGTTGTCCGGCACATTTTTTTTTGTTTCAGATTCTTCAAACAGAGAAATGCAAGCAACTGTTTGAGAAAACTCCAGCAGAATTTGTGACACTATAAATGCAATTTTCTGTGTCTGATTGTAACTATCTGGTACTGAAGTTTATCTTAATCTTTTGTTGGTTTTACAGGTACCCTGCTGGTTTATAGGCTCTGACTATGTTGTATCGTGTCATTTTGATTCTAACCAATTCGTCATCTCGGGGAAGAATATGAATTTACGGACGGTTATCTAGTCTAAACATTTTTTGATGTATACTTTTTAGCTTGTGGGTTGCACTAGTTCTGGTGAGTATCTACCAAAAATAGCATCGTGGTTGGCCCTGCACCATGGCTTCAAAGTAGTCGTCAAAGTACCCTGTTGCAGAGCACGACCAAAAGAGCGAGAGAGCCACCATGGATGCTTCATAGCCTTACCCTCGTTGTTCATCGCATTGAGACTCAATCTAGCTTCCTCCTCACTTTGTCCACCAGATAAGAACACAATGGCTGGAACAGCTGCGGGCACTGTTCGCCAGAGAACTCGGACAGTATGTTCGGCAATAACATCAGGGGAGACCTTGTCAGCTGATCCAGATCCAGGAGTAACCATGTTACACCTCAACAGGGTACCTTCGAGTAGGACACGGTGGTCAGTCAAAGCCTTGAAGCAGGCATCAAGAACTCGCTCGGTCACATCCTGACATCGATCGATATCATGAGGACCGTCAACAAGGATTTCTGGCTCAACAATCGTTACCAATCCATTCTCCTGGCAGATTATGGCATGTCTGGCTAACCTATTAGCATTCTCATTGATGGCGAATTGTGATGGTTCATCAGGGCCAATCTTGAACACTGCACGCAACTTAGCAAAACGAGCTCCTTTGCAGTAGTATTCTTGGCAACGTTGGGCAAGGAGATCATGACTGGTTCCAGCAAGCTCAACGGCAACCTTGTCGAATTCAATTCCCAGAAGGACACCATTTTCTTTCATAACATAGACAAATGGCTCATCAGCTGCAGTTTTTTCCTTGTAAAAAGCTCCTTCAGAAAGAATAACACCACCTAGGATTTGAAGATGTTCCCTGGGAGTGAAAGATAGTAGTTCACGAACGACATGCCTGTTTGCTTCAGCATACTCAACATTGTTTCCGGGAAGAGACTTGCCAGACTCGCCAATGTATTCATCAACGGCAAGAATAAATTTCCAAAGAGTACTAATGCGTCCAGCATTGCTAATCAGCTCATCTACAAGTTAACAAGAAGACAATAAGATCAGCTTCCAAGTACGTACAAATACAAACATAATTATCATGGAGTTGGACAGGTAGGTTGTATTACGGAGAATGAAAATAAACTGTCGATACCAATTTAGTGCACCAAGAGTTATATGCAGGATAAATAAATCCATCAAGACATGATGATGATCGAGTAACTAGAGATAATACAAAATCCATCAAGACAAAGAAACCCAGATTTAGAGTAACGAAATCTAATTGAAAAACATTAATCTCAACTAACCAAATAATAACCAAAAAAACACTGATCACAACCTTGTTTCTTCCTACCACTACCTATTACTCTCCTCCACCCGCACCTCAAAATAGATTTGCAATTGACAAAAGAAAAAAATCGGTACTTGTAATCCAAAACATGAGGGCTCTCAGGTTCACCTTAGACATTTGGAGCAACAGTACTCAATTGTAGACACCGATAGTAGCTTTATAGTTAGCCCTGCACCATGGCTTCAAAGTACTCGTCAAAGAACCCTGTTGCAGAGTACAACCAAAAGAGCGAGAGAGCAACCATGAATGCTTCTTATTCATCGCATTAAGACTCAATCTAGCTTCCTCCTCACTTTGCCCACCAGATAAGAACACAACGGCTGGAACAGCTGCGGGCACTGTTTCCCGAAGAGCTCCGACAGTGTATTCCGCAATAACTTCATGGGAGACCTTATCAGCTGATTCAGATCCAGGAGTAACCATGTTAGACATCAATAGGGTGCCTTCGAGGAGGACATGGTGGTTCTTCAAAGCCTTGTAGCAGGCAGCAAGAACCCACTCAGTTACATCAGCACATCTTTCGATACCGTGAGAACCGTCAACAAGGATATCTGACTGAACAATTGGAACCAATCCATTCTCCTGGCAGATTATGGCAAATTTGGCTAACCCTTTAGCATTCTCATCGATGGCCGATTGAGATGGTTCATCAGGGCCAATCTTGAGCACAGCACGCCACTTAGCAAAACGAGCTCCCATGCGGTAGTAATGTCGGCAACGTTGGGCCAGGAGAAGATCAAGACCCAGACCCTTGTCGACTTCAATTCCAAGAAGGACTCCATTTACCCTCATAACATCCGGAAAGGTCTTACCAGAAGCAGTTTTCTTCATGTAAAAAGATTGTTCAAAAGCTTGTTCATAAAGAAGAACACAACCTAGGAATTGAAGATTTTCCCTAGGTTTACAGGATAGAAGTTCATTAACGAGAAGCTTGTTTGATTTGAGATGCTCAGTTTTGTTGTCTGAAACAGGCTTGCCAATAAATTCATCAACCGCAAGAATATGCTTTCCAGGAGTTCTCATGCGGTCAGCATTGTCAATTAGCTCTTCTACAACGTCGAACACAAGAGACAATACTAAGAAAAATTCTAAGTGTATATACTAAAAACAACATAATTATCATGGACAAGTAGGTTGTATAAAATCAATTTTTTTGGCAGTAGTCTCTCATAAGCTTAAAATCACAACAAAATCATAAAAACCCAGATTTTCAGCAAATACATACATATAGCACAAGAAATAACAAGATGCTTATCAAATCTTGAGTAACGAAATCTAATCAAATAACAATATGATCACCAAACAAATAAGAGATAGATAGAGAAAGAGGAGTTGAGTTTACTTACCATGGTATTTTCGTTTGTAGCAAGACCTGTCCTTGAGTTGAGTACTTTCAATGGTCGCACGCCATAATTTGCAGACAGTCTTGAATCGGAGCAGAGATACCACAGGTAGCCATATTAGGATTTCGATCAACAAATCTTCAGGTAGTACAAAATCTCCACCCATGTATTCATACAACAAGACGATCAAGATCGATAACTGAATCTGTAGAAGAAGAAGAACTACATAGATTTCTTTGCAGAAGATATTTTTTTTTATATTAGTCCCTCCGAAAAATCCGGTTCTGTCATTATATATATATACAAGGGCTTTTATACCCGTGCATTAATGCACGGGCTAGCTAGTGTCATAATCCGGGTGTTATAGTAAGTTATGCGAACCGGAAACTCTAATACTAACCAATGTATATACAGTGCTTGTTCGGTTCCGTTTATCCAGAAAATTTGGTTTCCTAATGTAATAAGATGTACGTGTCTGCACTGCAGCATATCATTTTCACCGTGTCTAGTAGTAGTTCTAGAAAGATGTATGTATTCCTTATCCATACTTCTTTGTCACAGCTCTTTCGATGATGCAAGACTAAAAATTTGTTCACTACCGTATTTCACCAAATATTACAGGTCCTCGACGATGTAAACACAATCATTTGTAGTAAAAAGGAAAGGAAGCAGATGCAAGCAGTACTATGTTACTTTCAATTGGGATCTAATAGACGTCTATTCCACCTTGATATGCTCCAATCCAATCTTCTTCCTTTTTACTGCATTATATCCTTCGGTAAGTTGATTTTAAAAGAAACCCCAAAAATTTGGCGCATCCAAGAACCAATACAACTAACTATGAAGACATTGCCTTCATTACATCAGGTACCTCTTCCGTCGTCATGACTCCCCACAAAGTCATATGGAGATCTTATCCACTATATTCATAAATAAGAACCAAAATTTAAGGTGCATTAAACTTGTGCTGTGTTTTTATTAATCTAATGGCGCTTTGTATTACCTTGTTGCTTTTAGTCTTAAATTTTTTTTTGTTGGTTGGCTACCATCTTTTCTCGTTTTAAATCTCATTCGACTTAGTCAGGCCCGTCAATATAACAACTACATCTGCAGCAAAATTGGTGATATCATTAGTGGTCGTAAAACGAAACACTGAAACTAAGAATTGGTTAATTACCTGCTAAGTGCGCGCTGTTTCCATCTAGAGATGGGGTTTTTGGTGAAACCATGCCTTATTTGGAGATAATTACAGAAAATCACCCCCCTTCCAAAACCATGCCTTGGATTAGCGATTTGGACATTTTGATCCTTGTCTTTTTATTTTATGACATCCGTATCCCTGACAATAAATATTTTAATAATTAATTTCAAAAAAATCCGTACCAAAAATATTACTTTAGATTATTATATACTTCGTTGTCCACATCCCATTGTGTGGACAAAACAGTGGACAATGGAATTGGGTATATTTTGTGTGGACAATGCAAATTATTGTGTGGACAAACTCCAAGTCAAAAAATTAAGGTTAACTAATTTGTCGGTGGAATAATTAGGAATAAAATAATGTTTTATTGTGTGGACAAAATGCTAAAATGTGTGGACAATAAACGTTAATCCAAAATATTGTCCGGACATTATACACTTTTTTGTGTGGACAATTGGTCTTTTTATTTTCACACCTCTCACTTTTTTGTGTGAACTCTTGCACCAAAACTCTCATTGTCCACTACTTCATCCCTTCTACTATTTATTCATCACTTCACCTCACTTCTAATTCTTCATCACTTTTACTACGTTTCCTTCACCACTCTCACCCGGTATCATTCTTTCTGTCGATCTTACTCGTGGATCTCTTTGAGTAAGTATATAAGCTTAAAATCGAATCGAATGATTTCAGTGTTTTGAATACTTGATTTCAGTTTTAAAATCGAATCGAATGATGTTTATATTTTATGAAATTGGGAATTCGTAATTTATGAAATTGGAAATAGGTTACTACTTGCTTTTGCTAATAGTTATGATAGTAGTACTACATTACTGTGTGTATGCTAGGATCATTACCCTGGATTTAGGGTCTGTGTGATGTTTTTGTTGAGTAGGATTGGGTCAATGATTTGAATACTTGATTTCAGTTTTAATTAGGGTTTGTTTTTGCCCAAATCGAATCGAATGATGTTTATATTTTATGAAATTGGGAATTAGTGATTTATGAAATTGGAAATTTTAGGTTAGTATGCTAATAGTTATGATAGTATTACTACGGTACTGTGTGATATTTTTGTCGAGTAGGATTAGGGTACTGTGACGAGAGTGGTATCATGAACTTAATGAACTTAATAGCTGAACTATAGCGTTGTGTTGTATATGAAACCGAGCTGCAGTCAATTTGGGTAATAGTACATTTGCAGTCATTTGCACCATATGGGAGTGATGAACTATAGAAAGATGTCCGCGTAAGGACCACGATAGTGTAGTCTCAATTAACTTTATTTCTACTCTATGTTGGATAATGGGAGATTGGTTGAATAACTTCGGTATTGTGTGTTTGGCTTCAGATTAATGTGGCTCCACTTTCGATTGCACAAGTGCTTAACGTGATTTCTGAGGAGCAGATGTCCACTCTTAGATATACATTCAAGGACAAGCAGTAGACACCTGACTAAACATCAGGTACATATTTAACTTTGTTTCATCGATAAGCTGTTTGGCTCCCTGTGGTTATAGTTAGAATCATAGTTATTCCCACTTCTCATTGTCACAAGTACACCTCATTGTCATAGTGACCTCCATTCACACAGTTCACTTCAAGTGGTGATCTCTGTTAACACGGTTCATTTCAAGCAGTGAATTCTATTCACACAGTTCACATAAAATGAAGTATTCTACATTCATAGTTCACATTATGTGGTGAACTCCATTTTTCTAGTAGAATTTTATTGATAAGGTGCACATAAAAAATCAAACCCTATAACTATGTTTCACTATAAAATCAGACCCTATTACTTTATTTTTTCATGATTGATGTTCATGTCTTAAAATTTAGTTTTTTAATTTTTATTGAACCATCATGGATGAAAGCATGCACATATCTGGTGTTCTCATTGACACTTCTCCGTTGTGGTGTATGTCTTTTTCATCGAAAATTCCTCTCAGTATGGCTAGTGGTACAACACATGCTTTGGTTCACTACAACAGTTACTGGGTGGAAGCCAAAGGTAGTGATGAATACAACGGGACTATACAACCCATTCTTTTACCGGACGAGTACACTCTTGAGGATGTCAAGACCAAGGTACGGGGTCTAATCGGTTTCAATCAGGGACCCGATTTTGATATATATGGCCTTCTGTTGGTCGAAACTACGGCAAAGAGGCAAAGATTTCTGATTTACGGAGAAGAACCTTTGAGCTTTTATCGTATGTAGGCAGCGAGAGTGCCCAGTTATTTCATTGTAAAAACTAGATTGTGTCATCCTCCCATAACTCCAGAGAGAAGGCAAACCATACGCAGCATGGAGGTCGACAGTCCGCTAACCCCGGACTCGGGTGGTGATTGTTCGAAGAATGAAACGTGCAACACTGGCAACACCCCCATAGGTTCGTTTAATTGTTCAACACCTTTCATTTTGGTGAATCTTGTGGTTTAATCTTGCACACCAGCACTAACCTCGATTATGTCTATTTACTTCAGACAGTAAAAAGTTTCCAAAGGCTAGAAGATGCCTAGAACAGCCTAAGTGTTCTCCACTAGCCGGGACATTCACCACCCCTGGTGAAAATAATTCTCTTCCGAAGACAGAACCCTGTAGTTCATCTACCCCAGGGTCAGGGTCTGGGTCAATGGAAAGGCCTTACACCAGTGAACTCTACGAAGGTAAATTATTCAAGGACAAGGAACATCTGAAACTGCACTTACAGATGTCCAAAATGGAAGTCGGTTTTGATTACAAAACCTGCAAAACCGGCATAGATATTCTTTTTGTCAAGTGCACGGGAGAAAATTGCAAGTGGTCTTTGCGGGCAAGGGTACTGGACTCTGATACTTATTTTAAGATCACTAAGATGCCTTCTGTGCACAGTTGTTCT